>VBVQ01001465.1:11210-26742 GCA_011636635.1 Tetramorium simillimum
TTTTTTTTAAGAAATATAAAGAACCAGTGAATTCAATAATTCAATTTCACTACATATCAAATACTCAATATGAGCTCTTTTGTTTTTATTCTTCTTAAATTAACGATAAGTATATCTGATTTCTGTTTTTCTTTGAATGTATAAAACTATCTTTCACGGAACATGTGCGCGCATCACATATAAGGACTCTTTCACATAAAATAGCGTAATTATATATGCATAGCATAAGACCGTTTGGATTAATAAACATCTAACAATAAAATGTAATCTCTCGAGAGATTAGAAGATTGGTCATATGCTATACAGCTGTGCTATTTTGCGTGAGAAAACTCTTAATATCCGTGGATCCGCTAAATCCAAATGACTGCGTGGATCAATTCTTCAAGAAATTTCTTTTGTCCTTTTTATTAAAAAAATATAAAAGTAGCAGTGGAAGCAAGTCTTACGCTAGACACGTGACACGTTACATTTGTATATTGATAATTTCGTGAAACAACTAAAGCTAAATATATAAAAAAAGTGTTGGAGTTTTCTGATTTTCTTTTATTAAAAGGTACAAGTAAAAAATAACCCTTTGCCATCCTGCTCCAGCAAGCACGTATTATCCTTATTTTTCTTATTATTCTCAAATTAAGTTTCTTGTATATCTTGCTTTTATTTTTCCTCAAATGTTTATTGCACCATCTCTAACAAAAATGTACGTATATAATTACCACAGTGCACGAGTCCGTAGGTTTGTTGACAACGAGCCCAAATGACTGTGCAGTGTGCACTGTGCAGATCTGCAGTCATCCCTGCGAAATCATAATCGTCACGACGGCGACATCTCTTGGCCATCTTGCGTGACTCGATGCACGATCGGTCACGTCGTTACAAAAATACCACATGATATTACATACAAATTTATGAATTTTGTTATAACTCTTTCATCACAGTTCATTACAGTTATTACTAATAACGATGATAACGGCGAATCCACGTTCTCGCGAATTAATTTTTCGTATCGCCCGAGGTACAGACGGTTCCATTAATGCCTGGCCATACTAACTGCACCTGTTCAGAGTGTGTCTTTTTCTTTCCACGTGCTTTCATATTGGAAAGTAAAAGACACACTCTGAACTAGTGCAGTTAGTATGGAGCCAGGCATGGAGCTGTCTGTACAGAGTACGACCTCCCGCCGCGCCGACGCGGGACTCCGCCGGTTCCTCCACCTGAAACGGCTGAAACACCACCGTCGCCGCGCGAGGTGCAGCGCGCATGCGCACACGATGCGTGGAGCGCGAGAAGAGTGCAGCAGGCTCGGCGCTCGGCTCGGCCTGGCTCGGCCTCGGCCTCGGCGCCGCCGTCCTGCTCGCGCACTCGTCAGTCCACGGCGGTGTTCTAACTTGTCAGGTAGCGTTCTCGTCGGGTCTGAAAACGCGACGCGTGAAACGACGGTCCGACACAGCGTATCGCGGCGTAACGGGAAGTGCGTTTCGTCAGGTCCGACGATCGTCCGCGGTCCTGACGACGACGACGACCCACGTTCCATCGCGCCGGACCCTCGGCCGCGCCAGGCACAACCTCGTGATATCTCCCCAGCTGAAACTCGTCGCCTCGTCTCCTCGCTCGTAGGATCTCTCGCTCGGAGCGGCACGCGTCGCCAGTGAGTATTACGCAGTCGAGCCGCGACACATTCACGTAACGACATTGTTCTATTATTAGAGACCGTAGGAAAATAAGAGAGGCAGGAAGAGCGAGTGCGGGAGAGAGAGAGACCGTGGGTTACATTTCGGCCTGGAGGCGCGGCCGCACGCCTTCACGTTCCGACCAATCGTCTGCGAGCTTTAGCTTTTTCTTCGTTTACAGTTGCGTGTCTGCCTTTCGGGGGACACCTTAACATTTTTTTCTCTCTTTTTCCTCCCTCCTGCCTTCCCCCCTCGGATTCTTTTCTCCCTCGGAGTGACGAAACTTAAATGGACTCGGCACGGGGATTGACCTTCCGGAGTCGTTACTCCGTCCATGTTTGAAACGGGAGAGTCGCGCTTTCTCGTCTGCCGAACGGTGATATGTAGCACGCGGGTGCGATGTACGTATATCCATACGTCTGGACGTACGTACGTACGTACACGCGTGAGATTCCGTGCCCCGCTCGCGACGCGGCGATAAGAAAACTGCGTGCATGCGTATGTACGCCGCTGGCCACGCCACGGTATACCCGTTACGTCAACAAGAACGTAATAGGAAAATAATCCATGTGTGTGACTCCGCGAGATATAATCTCCTGAAAAAAATCTCGAGATTCCGAGATAAGGCCTCCGCGCGCAGATATTTTCCACACCGTCCGCTTGTTAAGTCACCACCATACCTCTCTCACTCTTGTGTGCTCAATTTTATAATTTTATTATTTATATTTATAGCCGTGTCTAATCTTGAAACGTGATTTTCTTCCTTCTGATACTCTGCCTTTTACTGTTCTTCTTCCTGTTTACGTCAAGTAACTTCTTTTACAAGTGACCATTATATACGACACGAAACCAAGCGTTTCTTGAAGATCTATTTCTTTGAAAAGAAATCTGTCCTTTCCCTAATTCGGGAGGTGGGGGGAGGGGAGGGGCAGATCGTCCCGAATATTTTTCTCTTCTTTGGAATCTAGCTAGACAGAGCAATTTTAAAAGGTATCCACTTCTGCCGAGCGAGAGCTCTACTTCCCTTTGTCGAATCTACATTCCGCGTCACACAAGTCCGGTTGGTTTGACAGATATTTTAACAGTCCCCCTCCGCGAGAGCGACATACCGTTGCTGGACCCTCGGCCGCGCTAGACCTGTTCTGTGCGCCTAGTCAAGCTTTTTTTCCAAGCTGCGCGAGAAAAGCGGCGTGAGTGGGAAGATGACGGGAGAAGACGGCGTAGAAAGTACATTTTAAATTAAAAGAGAGCAGCGTTCTGTGTTGTTTCCTTCCCCTCTCCCTGTCGCTCCGTTCTCTCGGTATACGACTGTACACGACTACAGTGCCCGTGCCACGTGTGCACTTGGTAGAAAATGTCAGCCGTCAGGCCGAACCAGGGAAATACGAGGCTTCGCGAGAGAGAGACGGCGGCGATTTAAATGAATGTTTATCGCCTGCGCGTCACGCGTACGTCGCTTTCCAATCTCGACGCGTCTGCACAATTTTACGAGGCATCAACACGTTACTCGCGTGGCGATCCAAATAGAATCGGATCCACCGTAAGCCGGACAGGAACGCGACTTGGAATCTCGAGCGGTAGTCATTTATACTTTATACAATATTTTTTATAAAAAGAAAGGATATCCTGTATATATTGTCATTTCTCGGAAAGAAAGGCGCATTACTTTTCATCTAGCTTATCTCTAACGAGAGAGAGAGAGAGAGAGAGAGAGAGAGAGAGGAAAGAGAGAGAGAGAGACGTTTAAATATACCGTTAAATCGTGCGTAGAAAAGATAAGTTGTAAAGTTATTTGTACTCCTATCAGCAAAACACACGAGCTCGTGATTGTTTATCAACGAATGACACAAGTACTATTAACATTAAAGATTGACATTATTTTCAAGCTAATAAATTGTCGGTATAACTTTATTGTTGCAATAGAATTTCAAAATTCCAAGCTGAAAATCAATTTTCCGACGTTTCTCCGAAAAAAATCCCTCCTGTTTTCGCCTTACAAATCGAATTAATAAATCTTCATAAGCTCCATGAACATGAGAAGTAGTTTCAAGCAAATTTATCAAGGATAAAGGCTATTAAATGCGGATTTAAAGATTCAGTAGTTCAGTGTTTATTATTAGCTTCTTAAAAAAACATTCCTTTGTATGAAACTATTTCCCACGCGATTATATTTCTTTTTTGTGTTTATTCACATTCATTTAAAACGACACGACGTAGAACGACGATTCGAAGAGAGGGAAAGAAAACAAGCTAACTACGATGTAAGTACGTACGTACGACGGAAAAACGTATCGCGTACTACGTATAATATTGCTGGCTACGCATCTGAAATGCAAATGGACATGTTTGATCACACTTGTTTTACGAAAGCAAAGTACAGTTATGCAAATTCATTACGAAACTATATATATTAGTTTTATCAGAATGTAGTACAATGTAACAAATGAACGACATGTAGTACGCTATGAAGGAAGATATTTTCTTTGAGCGGCATATTTATGGAAGGGATAGCAGATACGGAGGGGGGACGCGTTATTAATTTAACGAAGAGTCCGTGCGTCATATCTTTATTTATATAATGAAAATTTCGCACGCTATAATAGGTTTTCGAAAAAATGTCAATTCCGACATCTTTTTCTTCTCAATATTTGAGAAGAAAACCGGACGAAATCGTCTGGCGTTATAGACTCGTTCGTTCTGTTTTCTGGGTCAAAGTCCGCCTCTTGAAACAAGATTTTCTTATTAGAACGCTACATACATGTGCATGTATGTTTAACGCACGCAAAAGGCGATTGCACTTTTGCGGCTCACCAGACAGCCTCGTGTCGTGCAGTTAAATAGGGTGCCAGCTCAGGCAAAGAAAAGGAAGAGAGATGTGACGTAATATTTATTAGAGTAAATTATAGTAAAAGTTACATTTATGTAAGAACTTTAGAAAGCCAAAATAAATATTCAACGTAGTATTTAATCACCTAATTAAAATATGTATTTATAAATTTTATTATAAGGCGTAATTATAATTGCGCCTAAAGAATGAAATGCATTATAATTTGCATTATAATAATATTGTATTATTTCTGCATTTTTGCCTTTTTTTCTTGATAAATTAATTATCTTATTCTTATTATACATATATATATACTTGACTCGTATTCTGCTAGTCTTTTCGTAAATAGTAAGTAAACTTGATAAATTGTATATTACAACAATCATTTACATAATATTATTTATTAACTTGCTAGTTTTATTTAATTTTTATTGGATCTTTCAATTAGTCTAATTTAATCTTTATCTATATTTAGATGTTAAGATGTTGCGCAATGCAATAATACCTTTGCAATGAATTATAAAGATGTATGTAACGTGTACTGTAGGTATGCATTATTTTAGGTAAACTTTAAAATTTCTGTAGAGAATTTAAAATTGTCATGTCAAGTCGATCATTCAAACGAATTTTAGCTGAGTAGCTACCATCGTAACATGTCGGAATGCATAGTAATGCAACATAATATAAGTAACCTCCTCGGCGACCGCGCAAGACAATCTGATTCCATCGACCTTCCTACGTTACTTCTTCGTACTGCGATTTATTTGACCGAGTTGTCCAAGTATTTATTGTGGCGAACTAAAGTGCCTCATTACAGCGAATCAAACAACCGAATATACAATTTCATAAATGTAAGTACATTTAGTATTAAAATTTTTTTATTTAAAAGGAAGCGATAGCACTAAGAATTTTCTCTCTTAAAATTAAAAAAAAAATTTTTTTAGAATATGTCACATTTATTTCTAATAATTAATAAGTCATATGAGAAAAAAATACAAACATGTGAAAAATCATGAATCACATTTCGAAAACTTTCTGCGTTTTATACTTTGAAATAATTTATCGCTAACATTGAATCTTAATGAAATAGTAGTTACGAAAATTTGATGTTATTTTTAAATCTCAGCATGCTTGGAAAATGCCTTTTCATGATAAAAAATGACGATAAATACATAGCAAGCAATATCAATGTATAGTAGTATAATTTGCGCGTAGGAAACAATGAAACATTCTACAATCATAAATCTCATATGTAAATTTCTGCTTTAAGATATTATATTTATCTTGAATTTATTCTACAGTTTTCAAATGATTGAATCTTCCTGAATGTTTCCTTATATACGTATCATGTAGAGATTGTTCCTGATACGCAATTAAATGTCAAGAATGTGTAGGTATCTTAGATTGATTTACCCGAGAGTTAGATGCGATACGTAAAACAAAGTATAATGAAATATATATGTGTATACATATAATCATTGATATATCGGATAAAAATGTTGACAGTAGAATGGCGATTATTTTAGTTTATTAAAAGTCGCACGAAAGATTGCATGTTACACAAATACACTCTTACAAGTGTTAATATGATGGTATTAATAATATCTTCTTTCAAATATTATTATTATTAAAAGACATTAAAAAGCTCTTTGACATATGATGTTTTTACATATGATTACTACTGTTAATTAACATTAATTTCAATACTGAATTTCATAATAAAGTTCACACAATTATATCCAATGTTTAAAATACGGTTAAACATGGCTTTAAATGAAGTGTAAAGGTTAGATTACTTTGAGGTTTAAGATATCGTTCATTTAATGTAAGACTCATGAATTTTGTAAACTTTAATATTCCGGATTAATTGCTATCATGTCTTTTATTAATTTGTGAGAATCAATATTTGATTATTGAATTATTTAATTGAACAATGCAAACGATTATTTAATTTAATGCAAAACATTGTGTTTCATTTTCCATGACAAACGTGTCGAATGAAAGTCCACGGACATAAATAATCGGCTTCCTGTACACGCAGCAAGTTATTTTCCATTCAGTATTACGAAACGTTTCTGTTTTAGCTATGTACAAAATAAATATGTAATACTATACATTTCATATGCACATTTTAATTTTTATTTTTTATATAATAATCAAAGATAAAAGACTTGATTAACGTTTAATTAATAACAACATGAAAAAAAAGAATAATAGTTTGACATGTAAGTACAGAAAATACGACAACGTGCAAAATCTGTGTGTTTTTTAGAAGAGGTTTAAGTATAAAAATTATGTAAATTGCTATTTTAATTATTTATTTCATAATTAGTTAAAAGTTAGATTATGTTTTTTAAAATAATTTTTAAATGTCCACTCAATTGCCTGAAGATTTAATCGCTATATTCTAAATTACATCTAAATTATATCTCGATATACTTCACTATACTTATCTTTATAACATACAGCAACGTGTTAACATTAAATAATGATTGGAAATATTGGAATATTTTCTTAAATAAGAGAAAAATTAATAATTTTAAGAATTAATGACTAAACGAAATATCGATAAACGAGTCGATTAATGTAACAAGTAACATTAAATTGAATTACAAGTTTTAAGATCTCTTTAATATTAATGAATTTTATTTAAATAAGTTAGTGATTTATACTAAAAACTTATAACTCGATAAGGCTATAATGTCAAATATTGCGAGCGATTGCACGTATGACTAAAACAGCAGCAGCAGTTTTAATTAATGTAATCATTATGGTATCACGTCTCTTGGATAATTCATATGTATAATTATTCAATAGGGACCAGATGAATTTATCATGAAAAAGTCGATTACATACATTACAATATAATCATCTCTTTGCATTAGTAATATAACGAATATAACGAATACGATTAACGGACTATACGGAAATAGTTTTTAACCAATTGAGATACATATAAATGTATAAAGAAAAATTATGATGCAAGAATAATTAAATTCTGTCAGAGCTGTTTTATGTGATTCGTTATAATTTCTTATTTGTTATTATTATATAACGTTATTACTGTATAGCTGCTACTGACAGCTATATGCTTGCACTAGAATCGTATCTTTCCAAGTGAAGTACGACGAAGCCTGGTTCTATATACATACACATGATTAACACACGCGTCATATCCACGCGCCGGTCAAAGTCCACCACTGCAGCAAAAGTGCTGAAATACCAGTTATAATGTGGAATCCGGCCTTGGACAGGTGCCTTAAACGTAAAATTTTCATTTCAAAACTGAAAATTTTCTCTACGCCGATGTCTTGACAATTCGTAAATTTAATCAGATCACTTTTCGCGATCTTTCCTTCTATTTTTCTAGATCAATTACATAACGATATATCGATAATTAAATGCAAATTTCTCTGTATCTATGTACCTAATGAGTGTGTTGTTTTTAAATTCTCACACTAATCTTCACACTTTACATAGTTTCTTTACATAGTTTAGTCTACAATTTACATTGTTCTTTATTTTGAATAAAATTTCCAATTGTATATTATTGTTTGCGTTACCAGCCGGCACCGTACACTGGTACTAAGTATCTGTAAGTAGATATTGCGATATTACATTTTTAATTCACGGACGGTTTCATCGCGATTGCATTATTTGTTCATTAACGAAATTCTATTGCGAAAAATACATATATTGCGATGTGTACACAGAGTCTTGCGTTATCGCGTAGAAAGTAACTCTTCGTCACACTTCTCTTATGGAGACACCTCCATTCGCCGCCTCCGTAATAAGCCCGAAGGTCGTACCGTACAATGTATTTAAATTTAATATTTTAAAATTCGACCAAAAATATACGTGCTAATTTTATGATACTGATTATTATTTAGTAGTACAGAGTGCAGTATCAACTTTTTAATATGTTATATGTGTAAATTCGAGTAATGATGTATCTATGTGCGTTATTTTAAATAATTTCTTTATTTAGAGAATTCAAAGGAAAAAATGAAAAAATCTTCAATGGATTAATCATTAAATCGATTTAAACGAAACATTTAGGCTTTATTTAAATAATATCCGATAATGCCTACTATAATGTCAAATTATGCAATATAAAATAAAACATTTAAGAAACTCAGAAAAATAGATTACATATGAAACGTTAATCAAAAATTAGAGCAAATGGAAAGAAAAATCTTAATATTTATTTTTGATTGAATTCAGTGTATTTGTAATGCAAAATATTTCGCAAAGCAATTCAAGAAAGTTTTTGCACATCGGTAGTATGTCAAGTATACTTTAGTATACTTAAGAATTAGTTAATATTGAATCTTAGAAAAAAGCATGTTTGTCTTTTTATTTCAACAACTGAGAACTTTTTATCTATTTCGTTTTCGTTGCATCATGACTTCCAACACAATTGCAATATAACTTTAATTCTTGATAGCGCGTTAGATAATTACATTAAGGTCACGACAATAAGACAGTCATTTTGCAGCTAATTGCGAGGTCTATTTTCAAATCAACAATAGAAACGTATATTTGTTCATAGTCAAATGACATGTGCACGATATTATATCGATTATATATATATTATGCGCGATAAATGAGCGTAAAATATGCATATGTATATGTATATACATATGCAATATACGCACATGTATATTGTACATACATTTCCGTCGTCGCTGTATAAGCAGAAAAAAATGTGTTTCGTCACGACGACGTCAATATGATTTTTAAAATTTTGTTTTGTCAACGTTTAAATTGGTTTTGTTTTGCACTAATTACACAAAATTGTAATGCACTTTAAAATTACTTTTAAATTGCGGGACATTGTAATTATTTCTGACACAACACAAAGCTCTACTTTATGCGAGTCACATTATTAAATAAGACAAAAAACATAGACTGACTTTCAAGAAACGTTTACTTGGCACTTTTGCTGAATGAAACCTTCGTGATGTTGCGATTACATAGCTCTATTTTGATATTTTTTTTATGTCAGTTTAATTTGTAATGCAAGGAAAGATCCGAAAGAGCGTCAAATTTAAACAAGAAATTTACTCAAATTGCTCGAATTTTTCTGTTTGAATAATTTCAAATATTATTCCACATATGATTATTTGTTTAAGGCTGCATTTAAACATGTGCATGCGATTCTAAAATATTATCTTTAACTAAAGATTTCAACTTTAAAATTTATTCCCTTGTTATGACTGCTTGAATATTAGCAATGTAAAAATCAATTGATCGCTAACTAATGCTAAATAGTTAATATTACTCGATTCACAATTGCTCATAACCGCGATGAATTGCTTCATGTAAAAATTTTTCGTGAATCGTTTCGCTTCAGGGGGCCATTTTGTCGATTAAATTTCCGACTAATCATAATAATTTCGACGGAAATTACATCATATTTTTTCGTAAAGTAAAGATTATATAGGTAATTTACATTTTGTTAGCAGTTAGGATCGTATACACAATCTCTTGTGAAATATTTATGTGTAGGATTGATCACACAGGTTTTGCAGGTAATTGATGAATTAATTCACTACAATAAGGCAAATAAAAATACACATTTGTATTCTTGTAGACAAACACACTCACAATCAGATAATTAAAAATGTGTGGCACATGTGTGCGTTTGTGCTGCACGTTGAGTGCGTATGTGACTTATAAATTGCGTTATTAAAATCATGAATAATGATAAAGAGATTGTCGATAAGTTACATATGTTTCGTTAATAAAAGCGGATATTTACGATTTGTTTTGTCTGGTTCGTGCAATCAGTCTCGAGACCGTCGACAAGATGAATTTGGAGTAAACTCGTGAATGGGGAGGTAATGCGGTTGCGTATTGCGATTTGATAAGAAAGATGATGTTACACGAAATAATATCCATCACTCGTCGCGGATGTTTCAACGCACATTGCGTTTTGATCGCAGTTGGTTTGAAAGTCATTTCTAGTTTTATATTTGATACTGTTAATGTCGAACACTAATACTACGTTACATTAGATTATGCCATTTAGATGTCGTAATAAAGAGCAATTATTTTTTTTTAACAACTGATTAATATGATTAGATATGATACCGACGTTTATATCGTGTGTTGCGTAAACAGTAATCAATTCTTTAAAAATGTTAGATATCAGTTTATATATAAAGAAATATCAATAATTTCTTCTATTTAGTGTTAAACATGAAATGCAGTTATAAGATAAAAAAACTGGTGTTCTTTATTTTATTTTTTTAGATCTGTTTTTTAAATTTAATCATATTGGCAAATAAATGTTTTTATTTCTTTTGCTGCGATTGTTTCTGTATGCCATAATATAAGGGATAATTCAGAGTAATTTAAAAACATAATAATTTTATATTTATAATCTTATGTTAGAATATATCAATATACATGATGTAAAGGTAACATAAATAAAATTTTTTATCAAATCTGACTTGTTGTATTTTACTTATATACAACAAAAACGTCTTTATTGCGATTAATAGTGAATCTAAATACGAGTAATATCTTTTATATTTTGTATTGAATTTAAATTTGACTTCCAGAACATGATATTGCAATAATATTACACTTAGAACTAGTTTTGTAACAGGAAGTTAAATAAATAAACATAAGCGTTTCTGCTTTAAATAGATGGAAAGTTAAGTATGTATTAATGAATATAAAAAGTACTTACATTATCATAAGATAATTCCCCGAGTCTCTTCTTTTATGCGCAGAATATAATATGTAATAATATATTATAAGCCTTAGCACGTGTACTTTCTTATAGATTATGCATAAGTATTGATTTTTAATGAAGTTTGAAAAATTTAATTTATACATGATTTTATCATTTCATTTTTATTTGTTCATAATAATTGAAATACGTTGAGCATCATTGTTTTCTTCTATGGAATATAAATGTCAAAGAATATAATTATATTTATTTTTCTTCTTTGCATTCCTTTAAATCAAGATTTGCATGTATACAGATCAAATTTTTTTTAAAATTCTAAGAAACTTAATAAACATCGGTACATATAATTATTTAATTATTTAATAGTCGTAGACTTTGTATTCTCCTTGAAACTTCGAGGAAATGCCAATGCTTTTTTCAAACAAAGAATTCCAGCGAAATAAAATGATAAGAAGAAAATTGCGATCAATAAAGACGAAAGAAAACAACGATTAATATTGTTGTTTTTGTTAACGTGATTAAAGAAAAATAATATAGATAATTTATGACAAATGAATCACCATTTCAAATTGTATTATTATTTTATTACATATCACTAATCCCGATATTATTATATTATTGGAATATTAGAAATTACGTGGTATGTACATGTTAACAAGAAATTATTTAGAAAAGAACCAAGATATGCAAATAAATTGCAATTTAAGAATAAAATATCATTAAACAAATTTTGAAGAGGAGATATCGTATTAAATTTTTTGCTATCATTCAGCATTGATAAAAAATGCCTATTCTTATCACAATGCACGCGACTAAATAAATATGTGACGCGCAATCGAAAATAGGCTCGTCTTGTATCTAAATGATAAAGTCTTCATTGGTAATATTGTGCGTTATCATCCAGACAGAAGTTACACCGATAAGGAGATATCTTGACGTGGTTTCTCACGTATAAGATATTTCACATTCACGCTATGAATCTATTATCAGCGAATTCATATCCGGGTTAAGGGGGCATATGTCTAACAATAAGACGAGTTAAAAAATTGAGCTTTCTTTTTACATTCTCAAATTATATAGGAAATTCAAAAATATTAAATTCTAATAAAACATAAGAGAAAAGATACACATACTTATACATATACTATATAGATATATGCCTTTCTTTTAGCTTTAGGTTAGCGAACGTTAACAAAAGATGCGAATATATCAGTGTCATTTACCACATAAGCAAATAAGTCACTGACTATATAAATATGTACATAGTAATGTTTTAAGCATAGTAATAAAAGACGATGAGATAGCAATTATTTTCTTCATAAAGATCAACACCAGTAGAAGCGGAAACTTTGCGACAGACGTCAATATTAGCGTATCATAACTGTACTGTAACTGATTGACGTCAATAAGTGATACTACATCTTCATGCTTATTTTGTAGAAGCAATTATTATCACTTTTTGCATAATTTTCGAGATGGGATATATATATCGCTAATTAACGCTTCGCGATTATCTTCGATCCGCGACATTTATTTTTTTTTTCACACATAAATCTAATAAATTGACATCACATGACTAATAAAAATATAAATTTTTTTTTTATTTTTTGGAAGCTGAGAAATGTGTTTATTTCGAACCAAGGTTGCAATGTAAAATAAAATAATATACGAATCATTTCTTTTTAAAATAGATTTTTTAAATCTTATTTTTCAGACGGAATATTTATTTGTGTATAAAACTGCGATGAAAAATTTATTAAATGCATCCGATTGAATTCATTAGACTTATGCAAGAGATCTACTTGTAATTTGAGTTTTGGATCTGGATAGCATCTGCTAAACATCTGCAAAATATTTGGGAAAATTGATTGAATCTTAGAAATTTCAAGGTACGAAATAACAGCACATGGATAGGAAAATTTTCATCTTTAGTTTATGTTAAACTGCGGTATATGGTCAGAAAAATCGCGTGTTGTTGGTTCAACAGATCAAAGATTATTCAAGATCATGTTAACGATTTTCATCTCGCTGGTAGAAGATCTCTCGTTGACTTAACGATACGATTTACATCAAGAAGGATTAGATAAGAAAATTGACAAGTATGATTAACGTGTCATTAAGTAGATATTTAATATCATCGAGTAAAGTTCAATAATAAGTCATGTCGCGATAGTAAACTATAGGAGATATTAGCTATCTACTTATTAGATATTATTCAAACGATGAGAAATGCACGTACATGATGTACGATAAAAGTATAAACTTTCACTTATTAATTATTAATTATATGTTTTATTAATTAATATACAAAAATTTCTCATCGTCTTCGCCATCATTGTAATGTGCTATAAAAATATTATAATGCTTTTTTAAGTGCGACATATGTAAAATGATACATATTTAAAGAATTTTTTGAAATTGTAAGTGATGGCATATAGCACACAAGTAAAAATTTATGGCAACAAAAGTATTCAATTTATATAAAATTTTGATAAAGAATTACATGGATAATCGTCATAATTATTAATTTCGCTGATAGTTATATTTTCATCTTATGATCAGTTCCTTCTACGTTTAATCATATTTACATGACAATAAAAATATTCTGGAATCACAAAATCAAGCAGAAATTTTCATCCTAGAACATTTTAAATTGCATATCGACTAAATGCCATAAATACTTAATAATTTGATTAATTTATATTTTAATCTTAAAACTATCTTATAATAATCTTTAAAAAATTTTTATCATAATCACGGATTTACTTTGTCAAAAATGTGATAATATATCTAATATTATCTGTAATATGTGTAACTGCGGATGAGAGTAGGCTTGAAGAATAAATCAAATTATATATATTTTAATAATGCGCTGATCGAATAAATTTCAGAATTCATATCTAAACTCGATTGCTTCAGATTGGTAATCCTTTTTATCTGTCGGGGTTACGCACAATAGATGATTGTTTATCTAAGTGCGCGATTTAAAAAGAGAGAAAGAGGGGAAAAAAGATAAAAATTCGCTGCACGTGACTCGCATTAACATCGAGATTGAACCTTTATAGACTGATTTGACCATTAACATTATCATTGTTTCAATAGTCTCTTTGCGCGTTTCAGAAAACTTTACGCGACTTCATAGCGCATTCTGACGCATAACGCGATAAACTTGGACCCGTTTACATGTGTGTGCTTTTGCAAATGCGCGCATTTCGCAGTATTCATTGTCGAGACGCTAATTGTTATCTTTACTTTTTCGTGTTATCGTAATGACGGAGACAAGGCATATCACTATAGATATTCCAATAGTTGTGACGCGATATACATATATAGAACAGACATTCGCGCGCGATAAAAACGTTTGCTATCTTCAATGTCCGAATGCACTATGCATGCCCCGAATGCTCTAAATGTATATTTTATTTTATAATTTATATTCCGACGTATTACATATTTCTTCATAATGATATAAGTATGAATTATATTTTTAGCTAGCTGGAAAGTTTTGTGCAATTTAAATTTTAATTTAAATACTTGATGTATTAATTTATTGTTCCTTTGAATTTTATAATTACGTGAATTTTTTACTTGTTTAAAACTCTGTATACTTACTTACAAAGCAGTTTTGCGTCGCAGGTATATCGCAGGTT
Organism: Tetramorium simillimum; assembly: GCA_011636635.1. Classification (NCBI taxonomy): domain Eukaryota; kingdom Metazoa; phylum Arthropoda; class Insecta; order Hymenoptera; family Formicidae; genus Tetramorium; species Tetramorium simillimum. The sequence goes on from VBVQ01001465.1 coordinate 26,058, forward strand.
TCTATTATTTGTCATTTAATCTGTAAATTCCAGCAGAAACGTTGTGTATAATTGTTTCTGCATGATTTGCATTTGCAATTGACTGTGAAACATTATTATTGATTAATAGCTGGTTCTGTTTCCCCAAGATTTTTTTCAAAAATTTTATTATCAATTCCTTAGGTCAATACGTATATCGCAGACAAATGAAATATGGTACACGACCTACTTACTCGGTGTGTGGAAGGCGTTTGCTCGCCGTAGTATATTTACGATAATGGCACCGACACGTGTATGTACAGTAGTATGTATAGTCGAGCATAGCTTTTAACTTGGGTCAAAAGAACGCATAAAAAATCTGTCAAAAAAAAGTATACTTACTGTTTTTTCATTCTCAATGGCTTATAATAACGATTAAAGAGTGACTATTATATTCTGAAGAATTGCGATTAAAAGGTAGCCAATAAAATTGCGAAGTGATCTCACACCTACAGAAGATAGACGCAGACTGATTATTTCGTACGTTTTCATTAAGATTATCGAATTGATTAGATATCGGAAAATATATATCTTAAATCGAATTAGTTTTACGATCGAGAGATACGAAGCAATGTGATAGATCTGAACGCGTCAAGAGATCGTGCTCAATTATTCGTTAAATTTATGACGGCTCTCCTAACGGGACGAATCGTTGTTCAAAGTCCAA
>VBVQ01001466.1:0-18393 GCA_011636635.1 Tetramorium simillimum
ACATAATGATGCATATAGTTAAGTTAATCATATTTATTATTGAAAATAATATAAAATTATGGTTTTGAGGCCAAAACTATATTTTTCTCTCAATGTGCAATAATTTTGGCATGCTCCTTATGATGAAATAATATTCCATTCACTCAACAGTAATAAACTCAATTTAATATTCAACGAAATTATATATAAAAAAAGAGAAATATTTAAATAGAAACAGCTTTGTGTACTGAGAGAAAAATATAGTCACTTTTGGCCTCAACCAAAATTTTATAATATTTCTAACAATATATACGATTAACTTAACTACATGCAAAATTATGTTAATCATAATTATCGTTAGAAATATTATAAAAGTATGGTTGTGGCCAAAAGTAACTATATTTTTCTCTCAGTGTGTAAGAAAGAGAAAGCATGCTGCACAATATATATATATTAATACTTCATATCGCGATTGACCGCGAATTATCGACGATAGCAGAGTATCGTTTGCGTGTAATTGTCTTATTTACAGCGATGATTAATGATAGGATTATGTGTACACACGGCACTAGGTCTCGACGTTGCACGATACTCCAGCCGTCGATATGTTGTTACGGCAATCATATCGAATCGCAATTAATTTAACGTTCCAAATTCGGTGTATGCATACGTGTATTCGATTAACGCACTCATACGACGATTGATGCGCGAACGCATAATTTTCGGAGCACGCCCGCAACGTGGGCTTAATAGGCGTAATAGGTAATGATTAATTAGCGGGGAATCAAAAGGTCTCGCGTTACACGAGGAAAAGAAAGCGACTACTTCGCCGAGCGAGCCGCCGCGAATCATAACTGTTATACCGTGTCCGGTAATTACGTAATTTACACCCGTAATTAAATTCTCCGGATTAGCCGGAGCTGCTCGTCGCGCGGCGTCATCGAAAGCAGCGAGCATTTTTTCGTCTGCTCCGACGAGAGATAACTCGGTGAGGCGCTATCTCGAGAGCGACATTCGACAAATACACGTGAGGGATCGTAAAAATCTATTAGCGTCTCCCGCCGGAAGAAAACAAAACGCGAGAGGTCCCTTGAATAATGTAACATCAGATGCCTTTTTTTTTCCTTTTGCGCTGCGCCTCAACGCCGAGGGCACACAAACACGCACATATATCAACGACATTTCTCGAGATTACTTACGCAACGCTGATTCTCTCGGCGATTCGCGCTATCGCTGTTTTTTTTTTTTATCTGCGCCGTCGTCGAACGACCGCGAGACACGTGCGGGGCGGCGTGGCGTGCGCGACGCGGAACGAAAATTCGATTAAGTCATCGCGATCGGATGCAAAACAACGATGACGCAAGGTGTCGCGACAAGGTGTAATCCGGGCTCGGGCCGTTTATTCTTATCCGAGGTCTTTCTTTCCTTTTTTTTTTCTTTTCTTTCACTTACGCGATACCGATCGCCCTGGCGCCGCTCAAAAGAACGTCGACATTGCGTCCGTTGCTTCTCGTGACGTCTCGCCGGGCTTACTACGCATTACACGAACGGGAAAAAGTGGTCGTGGCTTCGGCGATCGATAAGTACCGGCTGACTGACCGTGCTCCGAAAGCACGTGCTAAACACGGGAGAAGCCGGTCGAACGGCGCAGTTTTCCGGTGTCCTCGCCGCGGGTAAAACATGGCGACGTGCCTCGCCGAAACCGGCCGTACTCTTCGCTCCGGCGATCTCTCTCTCTCTCTCTCTCTCGTCCGTCTCGCGAACCCTTCCTCCCGCCGGTATATTACTTTGCATGACCTGTCGCCACGTTGCGTGCACCGCGGCGTTTGCATTGTCGCTGCGTTCGATTGGAGAGGCAGAAAATAGGGCCGCGCGAATAATTCGATAATTGAGTGGTTCATCAAGAGAGTGTGTTATTCCGCAATTTCCACAATGAAGTCTAATGGGGAAAAATCGATCTTTTCAGAATGCTCACGGCTGCCGTACACACGATATTATCGTGGCAGGCTTTCTGTTTCATTATATCACGCACGACGTCATCTACAAAATTATCACTGGGAGCCGGAGGAATTAATTTTTTATTGTAATTTATTTCTCCCTGGAAACTCGAAGAAAAATTCAACGTACAATATTTTAATGGTTTAGAACCATTTAGAGCAGAGTACATGAATGTAATACATTCTCAAATTCACTTTTTCTACACTGTAAAAAGTTACACGTAAAGTTACATGTAATTTTGAGACACACTTAATGATTTTAAATTAATTTAGTTCTAATTTTGCGGTATAAAAGTAAAACTGATTCCTTAATTTGTTTTTTACAGTGTACACAATAGTGAATCTCACAATTTCTATAAAATTACATGTAACTGTGAGATTCCACTATAATAGTTGTAAAAATTCTACGTATTTATAATTTTGTAGTCAGAAGCAGAAGTAAAAATAATTTTTTGATTTCTAATCAATTTTTTACACTATATAAAAAACAAATTAAGAAATTATTTTTACTTTTATACTGCAAAAATAGAAATAATTTCATTTAAATCTGTTAAGTATGTCTCAAAATTACATGTAGTTTTACACTAATTTTTTACAGAGTACGTTTATTCTTTTCTTATTAGATTGTTTACATTTAATAGATTAATAATTAAAAAGTTATAATTAATTACCTATTTTGATGCCATCTTTAAATGCGTAAAAATTAATTCAAAATTGTTGTCATCTCTTTCATGTACTTATATTTTACGTTTTTTTTTCAGCAAAATTGAATTTTTTTATGCTATCGCTTTTTATTAATTTTCAGAATACTCGAATATTAACGCGTACGTAAAAACGCAAAAGTCTAGTCATCTCGCAACGGAGGATATGATTTACGCTACTTTCATAATCACGGGCACGGCAAAGTAGCTATCAATCATCAATAATATCGCAAAGATGTTGGAAGTATCATTATTGCGATTATAATCCACGTGATTTGCACGAACGATTGAACTCAAATTTTCCCCGTTCGCTACACTCGCTAAAGAGGCCGCGTAGCAGAAAACGCAATTGCAACGTGTGCGGCTCCGCGCAATTATGCAGATTATTCCTACCCGCGTGTGAAGGATCGCGAACCCGTCGGCGTAAACTTCATTGCCACACATGGAAAACTTTGGAGCGCGCTGTCGTAAGCGATAGCGATGCGGATATAATGCGGAGAATGTTGGCTGGATAGCGACGACAGATTGCGGCGATAAACTTTATTTTGTGTTCTCGATGCGATTTTTTTCTTTAAATGAATCTTACCTTCTTACCGCGATTGAATGCGTTTTTAGATGCAAATTTGTGAAACATTTATCAAACTCAATGTAAAATATCGGATTTCCTTACCAGAGAAAATTTTTTTACTCCATTTTACCGCCCAAAATTTTCTTCAAATAAAATATTTTTACAGGATATCTTTTATTTTGTTCTCATATCTACATATAATTTTATAATTCAACATATTGTATGTACAGCTATGGTCAAAAGTATTAGGCACCCTATAAAAATAAAATTTTAATAACATAGCAAATAACAATAACAAATTACACTATACAACGTCGTTTATACCATTTGATAGAGCACTTGCAAAATGGATTCTTAAAGTTGAAACTTTGCTCTATCAAACAGTATAAACGACGATGGTATAGTGAAATGTATTGCTATTGTTATTGAAATATTATTTTTAAAGAAATTTTATTTTAATAGTGTGCCTAATACTTTTAACCATAGCTGTATTTAAAAAGAGCCTCTCTCTCTCTCTCTCTCTCTCTCTCTCTCTAATACGTAAACTATCTATCTGTAGAGATTTCTTTCCTATTTCTTTTTCATTGTAAAGCCTATTCTGAGTCTGAAAGAAAAACCGTAGATCGTACAGATAATTTGAAAAAAGTTTGTGCACGTTTAAGGACCAGAGGGTGCATATATCCCCTTAATAAGATTCGTCGCCGACTGGGCGGGCGAGTCGTCGCGACAACGGCACGACGACGGGCCGCAACACGGGTGCGGAAGCGGAACAACGCACGCGTGCATCCGGATCTCTGCGGGAAGTCTTCCGCGTCGTATCTCGTGTATATTGTCGCGTCGGCTACGTGTGCCGTTTCTCGCCAACGAAATTAACGTCTCTTTCAAACATGGCCGAATATAAAGCAAACGCTAGTACGATGCGTTCTATTTTTGCTTGGCGCCCCAGTTGCGTCGGCATTATATGAAATTTAAGTAGAAGTCATATTTAAATGCGATCGATCGCTTTCGCCGATAAGAGTCGAACCGTGATGGAGCACGGTCACGGGTCATCTTATTTCGTCTCTTCGCTTTTGGGTTGCATCATCGACTAAACTTATACATGCATTCACAGTAGTTCCTTCTATTTTCTCATATATAATAAATGGTTACGTATATTGAGAAACTTTAAAGAATTTAAATATTTAAAGAATTTAAACGAAAAGAATAAAAAAGAATTAAATTTAAAGCATAAAACATTTAAAGAATAAAGCATGCTGCATGTGCCAAAATAAAGCATCTACCAAAAAATGTCAAAAAACAAAAGACATGTCTTTTATTTTTATAGCAAATTCTGTAAATTTAATTTTTATGATTAATTTATTATGCAAGTATAATAAATCCCTCACTTAAAAACAATACTTGACTAAATTTTGCTAATGATTTAAAAGTTCCTGATAAGCCTTTTTATTTTTCATTTCAATAATCTTTCCCTCCGTGAATTTCAGCTTTTTCAAAAATAAGAAGGAATTCGAGCGTTCATATTCGCGCGTCATATTCAGCTAAATGTAGTCGCAATGAAAAAAAAAAAAGAAAAAATACCGATATCGGTGTATTCTGATGTCTATTGCGCCGGCACTGTTTGGAGTCACTCGTGTATACCGTCGAATAAACTCGATAGAGTTCAAACCGTCCGGCCGCCATTGCTCGGTCGGCCCGAGTAGTCGTACATAGAAATCTAGGCCGCATTATGGATCTACATACAGATAGCTTACGTGAGGAGCTACGGTTGAGCGCGCGTGATCATCTCGAAATCGAAAATCGGTCAATAAATTCGTCGGTTTGCACCGCAAAGAGACTACTCAAGATCCTAACTGAGAAGCCTCTCGTCTTTCATAAAGAGCAATTTTTAATGTAGCTTCTTTTTCAACGTTTATTCCAACATTATATCTTTTACGTTATATTATTATATACCGTTCTTTCATGCTTTTTCATCAGTTAAACGCTGAACAAGTTTTTATTTTTTGAACATTTCTGTTAAACGTCCAATTTTTTCCATTCTACTCTATGCTTTTTCTGAATTATAATAACCGTTAATATCGCGGATAGGTGTGCAGGATTATGTATCGCTGATCCTCCACATTTAGTGGATCTGTAATTCAAACTAGTTTTCATACGACTACGTCTATTATTATTTAATTAACGCGAACTTCCATTTCAGGCTTTCAGACTCGCGAAATCAGGATGTCGCTTCGGCGGTTGTTTCAACCCGGATGCAAGATTTACGCGTAATTATTCAGATGGGAGTACATTATTTAAGCGTGTATAAAGTATCGACATGAAATGTATCGTTACATTCCTGTAAATTTATTCGGGACAGAGCGAGATAATGAAATTCTACGGACTTTCACATTTCCACCGTTAGCAGCAACACGACATCGTATTATGGCTAAGGTATGTAAGTTGTGTTTTCCATTGTCATTTCAAAAATTAATCCGCGATAGATAAGATGTTACAATCTTGTAACTTTTGTAATACTAATATGTTCGAAATAAAATGTAATACATAAAAATAAATAAGGAAAACATATTTTTTAATAAATCATAAAAATAATGGTTTTAACTTGAGAAGTTAGATCGCTAATATCCACATAAATATAGTTTCTTATAATATAAATATTTTAATTCACTGAGGAGTAAGTAGAGTAAGAAATCACTTTTTCATTTTTTGAGATATTGTAACTTTCCTTAAATTGTGTCTTACTTTGAAACAAAGAAGGCGCTAAAATAAAGAACTTTTTTCTAAAACGAGAAACAAGACTTTCTTTGGATTCAAGAAGATGAATTACTTTTTATTTCTTTTTATGTCAAAACATTTATGAATGAATTGACTTCATCACTGCACCGTTTCTCTCTTGTGAATTTATATAACGCGATATTGGATAATGTCCTGAAGTTACGCCGCATCCTGTTTATATTTTATATTTAAATCACGCGTTAAATGCATGTAATGCATGCGGAAATACGTTGCTACTAAAGTAATGCATTATTTAAATGACCCTGAGTAACGATGGCGTTAGAAGTCTTTTCCAACAATCACCAATTATTTATAATTATAATCGACTCAAACTTGCGTAGCACGTGCAGTAGTGACTATGAATATGCGATAAATGTGTCGCAATACCTAATGCACTGCGCGACCGCGTACTTCTGATAAATTTATATGAATTAAATTACGATAATTTGACTAATCTCGCGAGATTAATATGTTTTGGAAATTCTTCGAGTCTGAGAATCGACACTGACAGCATTAAAAAAATGAAGATATTAATGACAATCATTCTTTTTCATTATTACAAAATACTTACGAATAATTTTTCTTTTGTTTCACTGTATTGACATGCTTTATAATAAAAATTTATCAGTTATTCGGAAAATTAAGTGAACGGAATTTGAGATTTACTAATTTAATTTATTGATTTACTAAGATAACTAACATTATTAATACTGAAAGAAATTTATCTCTCGGAAAAATATTCAGTTACATTTCTGCTTATCAAAATCCGAATATTTAAAGATATTTTAATGATAAAAATAAAAGAGTGCAATATACTATAGATTTTTGAATCGTAATATCGCGGTTAGGTGCACTTTGCTTATGATAGTATCATACATGGTTGAGTGGATCGATAAACTCACCGGGAAAATAGGACGACACATAATGGAATCATTTATATACTACCCGCAAAAATGATCGTCGCTGAAACCGCGTCATTTCGCGCACAATATGCGAGCACCTCGTGAAAATTAAACGTCATCGCTGCTATAGCTGCCGTTCTGCAGGACGACACGTAATTCACGAATAATCGTGAAAGATTGATTATTTCACGAATAAAAAAAGTTGTACGGATGATGATAAGTGGTTATAGAATAATTAGTTTTTCCTTATTACCGTTCTTTTACGATAGATCGTGATGATAGTTCTTTCACGATTCGTGCATAAAGCTAAAAATGTAAGTCTTTTGCACTTAATATTATTTTTATTACGCTTTTATACAATAAATAGAATTATCGCGTATTGATAAAAGAAGTATATAGAGTTATCGAACATATATCTTAATGTAAAAAATACTATAAGCCAAGTTTATAATATATATATCTCATAATTTCAATAATAAATGATTAATAATAGATTTCAAAAATACCATTTTTTAAAATATCATTACGTAAACCAGAGAGAAAGTAATAATATTCGTTGATGTAAACAAATTTGTAAATAATACTTAATGCGGAGCCTATATTATTATAATTACGAAAAACAATTAATTTATATGAACCAGAGAGAAAGTAATATTCGTTGATGTAAACATATTTATCAATAATACCTATTTCGGAGCCTATATTATCACAATTACGAAAAACGATTAATTTATTCTGGAGTATAATTGCTACTTGAGAGTATTTAATTTATATAACAGGAAAATTCGCGAGAAGCCTCCCCATCGTGAAACTTTTGACATCGTCTAATGCGTACTCACCCGCTAGAATCAGGTTGCGCTCTTGCTTCAACAGGCAATCCAAAAATATATGGAACATGTGTGTGTTTGTATATATATATAGATATCAACGTATATATATTCAACGTGTATATATATAGAAGCTCCTAATATTGGGATGAAACGTTAATCACAGTTGCTGCTCCTCTAGACTCCTCAAAGCGTTGATGATGCGGTGTCGTCCAGTCGGTGATCCTCGATCGAGCATTCCTACCCAACACGTCGCGTGTTAACGTGCGCGATCACGAAGATCATCAGCTCGCTGACGAAGAACGAACGAAGTCGTACGAGAAAAGAGGCCGAGAGAGCGAACGAGCGCGCGCGCGCACGGCGAGACAGAGAACGAACGTTACTTAATTGCGCGTAATGGAGAAAAATAAATCAGCGGGAATGACGAGAGAGCAGAGAGCCCACGGAGAGCGACAGGCTCGATCTCTCGCCGGCGTGAGAGACAAATTTACCATAAATTACCGGAATAACGGAAAACCACCGGTTGTCCAGGTTGAGATGTATTACGCCTATAAATTATGATTATCACGGGACAAAATGGATTTGACCTCTTTCCACCCACAATCCACCGGCATTTGCGTATAAAATTAACAATTTTTAATTACGCCCTTGATACTGTCGGAGGAGAGAGTTTTTTGCACGTACCCAATAGGCGATAAGCGCATATTTCCTAATTCGTATTCACATTCAGATAAAGTGCGCTCGTAATGGACACTCGGGATATTACATATCGTGCAATTATATGCTTCTCGATCTCCCTCGTGTGCATGCACGTGTATATAAAATCCGTCGAATATGTATTGTCTGCCTTTCTCTCGTTACAAGAATCGCGGAATAAAGCGCAAAAAATCTCGACCGCGATAAATCCCTCTTCCCGATTATAACAGCCACGACCATTTTATTTATAATACATGTAATTTTTCGGATCGCTCGTGAAATTTTATCACGCTTATCGCCGTGTTCCTGGATCAGATACATTATCGAAATTAGCGCGAAGCAAATCGAGATACAATGAAAAATAAAGGATGTAATATTTTTTTTTTTTGTTCGAACGAATTCCAAACTGCGAACTCGACCGTTTATGTAATTCTTCCGTGGGAACTTCGCGTTACGAGCAATCGCGTGATTTCTCCCGCACGTGGTGAAGCAGCTTTGCAAACTCAACTGTTTTCCAGTTTGAAGCGGCGCCGCCGAAAACATTGTTTCAGACGTCGTTCCTGCGCACCGAGGGAAATTCCCCTCATACTTAAATTCCCCGCGGTATAAATTAATTCCATGCGTAATACCCCGCTTGTGTGTGCTAAGCGCGAAAGCGCGCGCGGGCATTAACGAAGTTCGGAATTACGCTACGGTATCGGGCGCCCGGGTCACTTAAATATCAGTTACGTTAATTTCCACTTGCATGCAGGACGTGTTCATGAGATTCAATTTTGAAATCCAGCCGGTGGACTGCGGACTTCGAAGATGATACGGTACGACGTGCTTTTTAATTGATAGGTGTGGTACACGCTTTTTAATTAATACCTCGCGGTACATGACATCAAAACCGCGCCGATGTTATAACCAAAAGCAATCATTTATTCATTCCGCCGAGTCACAGCCGAGATGTAGTAAATTTCATTATTAATTAATCGATTCGTTTATAAACACTAATGGATGCTACCAGTCAAACCGAATTTATCGACAGCCGCCCTTCTTCCAATATTTAAGCCAAACACAGTGCCCATCGAATATTTCAAGTTGTCTCTTGTTTATTGACTACTGTATCTATTTTGGTGTAAATAATAAAAATACTATAATAAGTAATAATAAAAATAGCGTAGAACGCGGCGTTTCATCGTCACGATAAAATTAAAACGATATTATCGTCAATAAAAATTTATAACGTTACTTTCTGATATATTATACGATACTAAAGGTTTAAGATAAATCTTAGGCATTTTGGCGGGCAATAATATTAAATGAGCTCACATACGCCTTATAAAATATACATGCTATTCATTAAAATAATAAATTCTTTTTCAATCTTTTTAATAATCAATTAATTAATTCACGTATTAACAAAAGATTTAAAATGCTTATTTTTAATGAACGCGGGTAAATGTGATTTCAACTGGAACATTCGAGTATACATAATAATTTCTATCACCTACTTTACCCTCAATTTCCAGAATTATTCTCGCCGAGCTCGATAATAACAGACTTCATGGATTTCGTATAATAAATTGCGCAAGCATATCTTATTCGATCAATAAACATTTAACCCGTTCAATCTTTATTCCAGTCAAAATGAATTCGATATGACGAATCGAGGCGCATTATCTCTTTGAACATACTGATATTTAATATCAATATTTGTATAAATTACTTTACACAAAGAAGTACTTTACATAAAGAAAGCACAAAGTTATCTTTCGAAATGTTTACGTGCATGTGTAATTAATATATTTAATGTACGTGATACAACGATATCCCACATGACTTTGATTAACGTATTATAAATATTGATTTCCACTAGGATTTAATAAAACTGCACGTAAGCAAGAAATGTATTTATCTGCATTTTAATAAGATCTGCATTTTAAATAGAGTTTTTGCTGCAAAAATTCGCTCGGCATTTAAAAAATTAAAAACAGGCTTAGTTCCTAACTGCGCGTGTAATTCGCAATTTGTTATCATACAAGAGAAAAATGAAAATCGCAACGAAAAGATTTCTTCGCATTTCAGCCCGACTCGATATTTAGATTGACGACGACGGCGAACGAATCTGTTTGCCGAACACGTAAGAGTGTGAGGTCACGGCGCACAGTTCGACCGCGTAAATATTTATTCGAACCTTATTCGTCTCTCTTCGCGGCTCGTTGAAATATTTGCGATAAAGAAGTCACGCATTCGATATGACGCCCACGTGCCGCGGGGCGAGCGATAAAAAAGACGACGTGGTCACCTACACTATCACTCTGCAACGGTGCTCTAAAGTATTGCTATAATAAATTCGGCGACCAAAGCATCAATCACTCACAATCAATTCGCGCAAATAATATTCGCGGAATAGTCGCGCGAGAGGGATCGCGATTACAACGCCTAAAACGGGAACGACCCAAATATCTCCCGAATGCCGGGATGTGCCAAAAACCGGGATGGCAAAAAACTATCTAACGTCATCCCACTCGTGTACGATGGTCATAAATTATTCTCGAAATTCAGTCGCTCTTTCACAGCGGCGCTAATAAATGCTTCACGATTCTCGCCATAATAAAAAAAAATGAAGGCACGTTAATAAAGTCGTTAACGCGAAATATATATTATTAATTCCAAACAGCGACTTGCTTCGAAGTGACGACGTTACCCCGACGTTTCACATTTTCCCAGCGATGCCACGTAGCTACGCTCTGCTTGGCTCCGAAACGCATATCTTCAGAAATAAAAATGAATTTGCAAATCCATACTGCACTTCGCTGTTCTTATTTGCAGTGATATCCGTTTTGAAAAATTTATTACACGCTTTCCGAATACGTTCCGTAATGTTACGTGAGTAATCCAGCGAACAAGGTAAACACACATTGCAGCGGACCGGTAGAGACACGCGCATGGTAATAAAAGCGGAGCGATAAACCCGTTCACGTAAATAAAAGTTATGATTGAAAAACCTTTCGGAAGCGACGTGGCCGCCAACGAGGAAACCGGAGCACGATTCCGCGTCCCATTCGATCGTAAACGCGGCATTAAACTGGCCGACGTTCGACTTCCATCGACTTGAAGCGAATCGCTTCGAGCGAACGACGATCCGCAGCTCCATTACCCTCGATATCCTCGCGTACAACTGACGAGCAGGCGTTCTCAATCAGGGACACTTTATCACCAAATCCCGCGAGGTCACCGTCGAAAGCTCCGCGAGGGCTCGATGATTTATTTATCCCTTTGTTTACCTCGTTGATCAACCCCCGCGAGCGATCTAGTTTTCAAACGTAAATAAAGAGCTTATTTGCTAACGTTACATTTAAGGATCTAATTTCCAATCCGTCCTAAATTCCCTTGAAAGGTATCTGTATGAATAGATACAATTCCTTCTCACACACTGAGAGAAAAATGTATTTACTTCTGGACCCAACCACAATTTTATAGTATTTCTAACGATAATTATGGTTAACACGATGATGAATATAGTTGAGTTAATCACATTTATTGTTGGAAATATTATAAAATTATGATTGGGTCCGAAAGTAACTACATTTTTCTCACAGTTCAAATCCTTCTCCCCGGGATTAGATTCTTAAATGATTAATCTCTTCCTCGCGTTTCATTAATATACCCATACGTCTTCTTTTATTACTTTGAAAATAGCAGGCGCTATTACGGCTTTGAAGTTACGTGCTCCTCTGAAAGATCTGAAAGAATCTCCTCAGTATTCGGCACCTCATTTCTCCTAATAGCGACGGCCTGTGTTACTTTTCGCTGCAATGTGATGTCATTACCGGGTTTAAAGTGCTGACCCACAACCGATATCGCGGGCTCCAAGTGACCTAATCGATATTTCATACCGGTCGTTTTCCACCCATCGGGAAGTTGTAACGTTTAGTTTATCTTAACCGGCGGGTCAAACGTAAATTTCAAACTTCGCGGCGTTACCCTGAAGCGCACTTCAAAGGGCCGTTTTGCCGCGACGTAAGAGGATTCGTGTGATCTCGCGGCCGACACACGAGTCGAAACTCACGCGGCTGCTATCGGGGGGGCTTAAAGCACAACACGCCGGATTTATAACGGATGAATACCGCGTACTTACGTCATCGGAAATGGAAATCGTCACAATGGCATATCGGGATTAGCGAGTCGCACGCGTATTCGAGCATTCAACTCGGGCGGTCGCACGAAGCCATCGGTTAACAATTTTGTTCGAAACGATCACATCACAGACCGAATGCTGCGAATCATACTGCAATCATGATGCGTAAACAGCTCTTTGTAAGATTCGACGATTTTGCATACATATCAAATTCTCGAACATTACCTCTTTGTGATTAAAAAAATTTTAAGCACTTGTACATAATATCAACATTAAGGGGATCCTGTAGCCGTCCGCGGTACTGAATTTTTGTAAAAGAATTTCTTCGTATTACTTTCATAGATTTGGAAATCCTTTTACAAAATGAAAGTATAGACATTAATATGTGTCTGCTTTTTTTTGGTTTCAGAATAAATACTACCGAGCAGACACATATTAATGTCTATACTTTCATTTTGTAAAGATATTTCCAAATCTATGAAAGTAACACGAATAAATCCTTTTACAAAAATTCAGGACCGCGGGCGGCTACAGGATCCTCTTAAACCTACCGACACTTTATGTATCTATTTCTGTAACCGTGACCGATTAACGCTAAATCTACTACGACCCGATCAAATGACTGTTTTCAAACTTATATATATAGTTTCCTACATACAACATTATCACGTCGCCATTTGACTTTACGAATTTTCTTATAATATACATACAATGAATTTTTCAATATTTCTTTATTTACTTTTCCTCTTGTTTCTTTTCTTCTGAGCTTGTCTTACTTACTGCAATCGGTCATCTGACCGATCACGGTAGAAAATCAGGTATACATAAAATGACGGTAGGTTTAGTGTTAAATAATCAGTTTTTTAAAAAAGTTACATTTTTTACAATTAAATGTAAATAATAGTCAATTTGGTGAATTAAATAATAAATAAAACAATTTTTACAAAAATGACCAAACAAGTATCTTTTTTTTAAACGGTCATTTGACCGGTCTATGGTAGGTTGTTTTAAAAAAAAATTTTTGCGATACATTATATTCACTTTTTTCCAAAATGAGATTAAGTATTACTTTATTTTCATAGAAATTAATTATTTAATAAAGGAATATCGTGAATCGAGAGATTCAATTAAAGCAAGGAATTCTTAAATGTAAATTCCTAGTTCCTTCGAAATAAGCAGCCAAATAGTATCCTGATGTAATATCGAGTACCCGTGTAATATCTAGGATAATCGAGTTAACCGAGCAATATCCATGATTTCGAATAACGGCTAGCCACGGCGAGTACGAAGACTATCTAAGCCGTAATGCCGATTATTTCGGGAAAAATCACAATTTTTCCTCCACAAGACTTTATTCCGGGCCGGCTTGATTCAATAACCATTCAATCGCACGTATTCACGGAGTCTGGGCTGTATTTCTACAATTTCATGTTCTCGATACACGGGGGTAAGGCGGCAACTTCGCCTGCCGCTCCGCTGGATTTTCATCGACGAGAAGAAAAAGTAAGGATGTATCCGGAGCATTCCACTCCAGCAACTCACGCGAAACTGACGCGAACGAGCGGATCTCTCGTGCTTCTCATGAGACACGTGATTCGCGGAAGATCCTGCGCGAACCTTATTATCTCTTCCGCGTATTCGGCGGTGCATCAGTCACGGCCGTGGAAATTGCCGGCTTCCGCCCGGCTATAACGCCGTGGAAGCTGGCGAGAGGCCAGGTCCCGCGCGCGCGCACGTGTGTACATGGTAGGTGTGCACGTGTGTGCGTGTGTGTCGCAAGTCTATTTTCAAATTCGAACTAAAACCATCGCGTGCTCGTGTCCGCCCGCCTGTGATAACCGCACCGCATGTCTAAGTGGCGCCGATGCGTTCCAAGCGCCGGGGCGTGCATCGCCGGACGGCCCGCGTTGCATTCGATATTTCGGCGGGATAGAAGCCGCACCGCGAGCTCCGCTGTTGCGATACTCGCCGTACGATGCGATTGCGAATGCTTGTCAACGAGTATGGAGGAGCGGACCGCACGAAAACGAGGCGGGTTAAATTGGAACGCCATCCTGCGATCTCATTCTCCGTTTTCGGAGCGGTGTAAGGATTTCGAATATGCGACGGTCTCGCTCCCCCGCCCGCCCCGCTTCCCCCCTGTATAAATGGCGCTTGTATCATTGATATGCATGTAACACCCGAAGCACAAGTATAACATGTGTAAGCCGTGGAAGTGAATACCTAATTTTATGAATCTCGAACACGCGATGGTTATCTCGTATTAATGGTGTAGAACTAATACTTTGTATCCGCAATTTTGCTTACATATTATTTACAAGTACACATGTTCGTAATTATACGAAAAGAGATGCAACACGGAATATTTTACTAAATATGTGCAAACGATTGTAATTTTAATTTTAAAACATGCTAAATTAGTAACAACATAGATAATATATTCCTGTAATATTTCATTTTGTAAATTTTCAAATTATTAAAATTAAATTATATAATAATATTCTAGTACGATTTATTAAAAATTTTTTGTACTTAAAATGTGTTGTAACATTTTTGGAATTGTATTTTTAATTATTCGTTTTAATATTAGCTCATTTCAAAGTTAATAGATTTAAAAATCTTTTTTCTAAAGTAGATCCAAATTTATTCAAAAATACGATACGAATATATTATATTGCGTACAAAAAAAAGTTTTGTCAAAGTATCTAAAAATTTAGCTAGATACAGTTATAAAGATAATTTTATTAGTTTATCAAAATAGTTGTGTAATATATCCATGATAATGCTGCAAAAAACATTGACATTCTAACAGCAAGTTTTACATAATTATTTAAAAATCTGTATCTAGTTAAATTTTTAGATATTTCAATAAAATCATTTTTTCCGCGCGCGTGCGCGTACACCATTGATACTTCTATATTTTCCTCAATAGACAAAGCAGTCACACGTTTGTCGTTCCAAAGTTTCATCATGTCGCGAAATACTCCTGATCTACTGCGAGATAGTAAACGGACTGTAAAGGGGATGATCCAAAATAATACCGGAGGAGAAAGAAGACGGATTATACGGACTGGAGAAGATTGCGACGTGCGCGTTGCGACCTTGTTTTATTGTTGTTTTTAGTGTTACGCGAGTTTTCGGGCGCGAGGATGAATACAATAAAATAATGATGACAGAGAAACGCGCTCGGAAATAGTATATAGAGAGTGTACCGTAACACGTAGTAAACATAGTACAAGCTTGTACAATGAATTTATGATCTAAGAGCGTAATGGAAATAAAGTTCACGAATGCGTATCATTTATACCACGATCAATCTTCGAAACAATCGCAATAAATCACGTACGATTGCACGTTTAATAGCATATCGACATAATACTCTTGCTCGGTATTTCTTTCTTCATATCAAATTTTATGGGCAAATTTGGATATTTTTTACGCAAAAACAGGTGAAGAAAAAATTAATCATAGTGTTGAGAGTTTGCAGGTATTCTCTGCAATATAAATCTTATCTGTAAGATTTATCTTTTACCCTTCTAAATCCTAAATCCCAATAATGCGCTTTACATATTAAAATATATTCTGCATATTGATTATATTCTATTATTTCTGATAATGTAGCGTAGTGAAAAGTTCAATCACTACGTAAATGGTCGAGGCTGTTATAATAGACATTTTAAATTAATCACCAGCGTCTGTATGTTATATAAAATTATTATAATCGATTGACAGTAAACACATAATGTTCTCACCGGTAAGTTTGGAATTAGTTTTTATGGGCGAAAATAAAACGCGAATACATCAATAAGAACGCAAATAAATAACAAAATATATCGTGTTCTCAATTTTCGTTTTCGAATTTTTAACAAAATTTTTATTTAACTTTAATTAACCTGATATCAAATTGTAATAATCTTTCAAGCTGATGGTAAATACAGCTGTGGAATTTTGGAGTTTTTCAACGAAAACGAGATTAATTTCAAAAATTATATTATAATTTTAGAAATTATTAAAATTATTTGGTAAAACTTGCCAAAATATTACAGGATGGATCCTCTCGTTTTCGTTGAGAAACTCCAAAATTCTACAGCTGTGTTTACCGTCAGCTTGAAAGATTAAAAGGATTAAATAGAGTTAAATAGTTGGAGCCGTTACCTCGCTCGTAAAAATTATTCGCGAACCGTTTGAATCGTTCGTCAGATGTTACCGGGTATTTAAATCTCTGTCTCGCAGTCGCAAAATGCTCACTTCGCCGACACGGATGTCGGTGAGTGAGAAGCCACGGAAGATCATCCGCAGTAATCTACATCAATCAAAGCCGACCGCGAGACGAAAACGGCCGTCAATACCTATCGGACGAGAGACCGGAGCGTGTACGTTCGTCGCTTCGTCAACGAGCGTCCGCCGGCCGAATCGGAAAGGTGACACTGCGACGACTCGCCCTCCCCCCCGTGTCGATCACGGGGGATGCATAAATGTCGAGCGCCCGCACGTGTCACTCGTCGAGTCGACCGCGGCTGAGGCCGAATTGCACCGACAGTCCGCGTCAACCTACGTCCGCACGGCGGACTCCGGCCCGTTACCTCATTGCCCTTCGTCCATAAATATTCCCCAGTCAATTCGCATGGCGTCGTGTTTTCAGCAACGCAAAAATTCCGCCACGGCGCCATGTTATCCGCCGCTAATGCGCGTCATTGAAGCGCACGTCTTTGTGACTGTATAACCTTCAAGCCACCCCCCCCCCGTACGCGGGGCGCTAAAATCGCACCGTAAAAATAATAACCGCGAGAGCTGGATGTTTTGTCAACTGTACGCGCGAACTTTACCGTTTCCGGGAAACGCGGAGAGTACCGGGTAAATGTCCGCGCGATCGCGCGAGTAGTACGGAGAAATCAACGGAGAGAATTTTCTACGGAATTTATCCGCAGATCGCGGCGATTAGAACGAAGGGCATCTCGCGGCACGTACACCGGGCCGAGGGAAGAGAGAAAATTCAAGCCGAGGCAGACTGGCGCGGACTGCAATCGGACTCCGGTGAAGTGCTCTCTACCTACTTTTCGCGCCGTGGCTCCATTTCGTACGTTCGTATCCCCGGCGGCTACACGCGCGGCACGACGCGCACCACAAGTACGGGATATAACACTATCAAAGCCGACGGACACTAGAGCACTCGCGTCCAACCCCGACCAGCGCGATTGTGCACTACACACTGCGAGAGGGAGGCGGCGGCGGTGATGTTTCGGGCCTGCCGGCGTGCGCGACCGAATAACGCAGCGGGGAAAGTCGGGCCGAAAAGAACGCATTCGTCTCCCTCGACTACCACTCGAGCACTGTCAGGTGTGCGCCGCGCGGACGCGTATATGCGCGCCGCACCACTACCATCGCCGCTTTCCCCCCCACCACCGCGACAGCTATAGTCCCACTGCCGCCGTTGCTCCCCCCACCACCGCCGCCGCCGTTATAGTCGTCACTATAGCCGTCGCCGTCGCCGCCGCCGCCGCCACCGCCACCGCCGCCGCCGTTGCCGCCGCCGCCGTTGCCGCCGCCGCCGTTGCCGCCGCCGCCATCGGCGGTGGCCGCTCTCACGCGCGCGATCTCCGAGTATATACACTGGAGCACCGCGTAGTCGGAAGCAACGACGGCACACACGGTTTACATAAGAAGGGGAGTATTAAACTCGCGCGCTCCGCGGAGTTTCGGGCGATCTCGCGGGCTCTACCGGGTGTTCCCGCAGAGCTCGGAAAATGGCACGTCGGAAATTCTTATACTGAAATCTGGAACGCGGCGGGTATTGAAGACGGATGCTCTTTGAAAACCTGTACTTG
>VBVQ01001466.1:18412-34389 GCA_011636635.1 Tetramorium simillimum
CCCCCGGAACTTTCCCAGTACTTTCGATCGTTACTTCTCTTCTTCGGGATGATACTCGGGGAAAGCTCGAATCGTATTCTTAGATGTCGTTTGATTTGAACTTACCGGAGTCATTCAAATTCCCGCAAACTTCTGTTTATAGGTCATACATCTCGAAGTAATTTTATATACAGACGAGAAGTGTGCGTTATACTTTGCGCCTCTGTCTCCGATTTAAGATGGACGATAACTAAAAAACATGCGTATGCAAAAACACCGAAGAATAATTTCATCCCGTTGTCTTAATTTCATACGATTTATAGAAGGTACCTCGGAATTGGCACACGACGTTGCGCCAGTAAGATTCTAGCACGCACTGACCTTGCTCTCGGAAACCGGCGCGGGATAATTGTGCAGGCGGATGCAACATCGTTCGCGTTGGTGCGTATTTGCGGACGAGACGCATGTAATTCGCTCTTACTGAACGAACCTTAAGGGAATCATACGATTACGTACACTCCCTCCCTTCCCGATGTACAACGCGACGAAAAGCTTCCTTCCACGAAACCCTCAGGCAGTTCATAATGTAACATTTGCGAATTAAGTATAATTCAATAGTTGATTTAACCCTTATCCAGGCAATCTATTTTTCTGCCGTCATCACAGAGCGCGTTCCGCAGCTATTTAAACATTTTTACGCGCAGTATTCACATAAATGTAAAAGAAATCGATTCACTTGCTCTATATTTTCAACGTTGTTTTAAAACACACACATGTTTTTTCTACTTTTGTTGCGATTTCATATTACATTTAGTTATTGTGTTGCATTTAGTTGTTATTTAATATTACTTTAATAATGAGAAGTGGATATCTCAAGATCCGGAGTAAGCTTCTCGCTCGACTAATTGTAAGGATTAAACTTGTTGCGGCCTTAAATTGTGCCATGAGTAAAGACGCTTTTCCCTCTACTAAATGTTTTAAAGAGGTCTTTTTTAATATCGCGTGAAATCTCTTATAATGCGAGACTGTTAACTCCAGTTCGTTCAGTTTACACATAAATCCGTGCCCGTCTGGAATTAATCCTTAGAACGTCAGAGAAAGTGTATTTTCTCTCTCGAATCTTGAAACCCCAACTGGTACACTCGTCTTGGTAGCGATAACTCTTATTGGATCAGGTGCTCAATCCCCGGAGTCTCTGACTTTGCAAAATAATTGCTCCTTTACTAATGAGCAATCATTCAAAGTTTAATAAAATATATTTTTCTTAATATTTGATAAAGGCGTGGACAAACTACAGGGTGTTAAGAAAGACCTCCTATTAAATACATAACATTATTCCTTACGAAAATTTGAATTAAAAAGTTATAAAACATTTTTTTTTATTACGTTTAATAAAGCAGTGATTATTTTGTAAAGACAATCCAATCGGCGTTGTCCTTTAATCGGAAGTATGTCCGTGAGCCGCGTTTAACAGTATGCGTGACGAATGTAGCAACAAATCGCTCACGCACACTACCTGCAGACGCACGATTCACTAACGTTCTCCCCGCTAAAAGATGATACCGATTGGATGATCTTTACAAAATAATTATTGCTTTATTAAGCATAATAAAAAAAAATGATTCAGGACTTTTCGACTCAATTTTTCATAAGGAATAACGCTATATGTTAATGGGCAGTCTTTTCTTAACATTCTGTAGTATTGAGAAAGTGTAAAAGTATTGAAACCACCTATATCTCCTTTCGACCACTAAATACAGAAAAATAAGCCCATCGACAAGATTAGAGTTCAAGTACGAAATTTAGCATAAGTTTGATTGCTATTTACGGAGGGCGGGATCCCCATAAACTTTCGGTATCCTTCTTTCTATTTTAGGAAAAAGTTTTCTAATTTAGTATGTTCCCTGTTTCACAGTAAGACACAATTTTAGGGACGTCACACCGTCCTCGAAAGCTTCTGCTTTCGCTTAAATCCGATTTGTTAACATTATCTCTAAAAGTTCTATAATAATAACTAGGATTTTATATTATTTGTGCGGTATTATTAGATAAGTAGAAAATAAAATAAAACGTTCCGTAAATCAATATCGAGTCCATATATAATAAAAGAATTATACGAAATACGGATTTTGCTTGATTGCGATCATGTATGAATTTCGCTGTCGAAATTCATTGTGGAATTAAAGATTCACACGATTAAGAAAAATTAATCATGTGAATGAGTGATTCGATTTAAAACAGAATAAAATGGAATAAATTCGATTCGTAGCTATTCTGTCCCTTTAATAACAGGACATTTATTTCTCAATGGATCTGAGTTAATTAAAGTTTTTTTTTATACCGCAACTGTCGAATCAAGATCTTAATGTGATAAATACTTAATATAATGAAATAATGAGCGCAGAAAAAGTTATCGTGTGTTTTTCGCTTACGCTTTATCTACGTATCTTTAAACGTGAGAGAAGTATGGAATAATTGAAGAATGAAATTAAGAGGCCGGTAATTACACAAGCCGTTAGGTAGAATAATACGAAACGTGATAAATACGAAGGCAAAGTCTTTTCGATTCTGAATCGCCAGCAAATGGCACAAACTGTACGCGCAGCTTTCCATACGCGTACAACACGTGTATTCGCACGCTGTCAACGGGGGCTACGCGGCATCTCGGTTGCGTGCAATGTGTATGTCTCGCGATGAATCGAGCGGGATAAAGGGTGAGAGAACGGTGAGAAAGCGTCAATAGAACAAAGAGAAAAGCCAACCGCTCGCCACGGGTTGAAAGAGAAAATCGCCGAGCGGTGTAATAACACGCGCACACATAAACGACGCAGTGGCGTACGTCGCAAAAAGACAAAAACAGTTTTTGCAGCGTCTCGATCGGTGAAAAAACACCGAGCTAGATAATTTATTCTAATTTACGCGAGATTTCGATTTGCGCTATACTGCGCACCGTTTAGCCAATATACGCATTAATTCTTCGTTTAGTTTGTATTATGAATATCATGAGAGAGAGGCGAGTAAATTAATATAACGAGCGGTGTAAATTCATGTGAAATGTGCGGTCCGTGGAAACTTAATTTAAATCACGTCGAATAACAAACAGAGAGGAATGTGAAATACGATGTAGCTTTCGATGATTACGGTTGTGTTTGATAGAGTTGGCAAATAAAGCGTAGAAACATGCAGTTGCGTTTGACTCACCGTGCTGATGAGGGGCCGAGAATGCTGAATGCCTGCGTGGTGACATGTTAGGATGATTACCCTGGCTACCTGGTGGCTGCATAGAAGACAATGCACCGAGCGGTGTGTACGATTTGCAAGGCTGTTCCGGTTTTTGCTGATAAAAAGAAATATATAATCGAAAATATTGTATATTTATATTCGGTTAAATAATAAAAAAAACTTAAAAATTAAAAAACAGAATTTATATTTATATAAAAATGTGAATAGAGAGATTGATAGATGAAAATATAAACTTTAAAAAATAAAACTTACAGCAACAGTTTTATAACTTTTTAAGATAGCTTATGTAAAGTTACGATACAACAAACAAGCAAAATAAAAATATAATAAACTCTAATTTTTTAATATTTTATTTTCATTAATTTTAAATATTAAAATAGCTCGTGGAGATTCGTTAAAGGTTTTTTATCAAATTACCAATATCTTTTTCTATCAATAATGAGAGTATCAAAATGATACTCTAAAAATCTGCCTTTAACTGTTTATCCATTTCACTCATTATCTGTATTTATTCATAAAATTTTTCTCTAAATATTTGATAATTTCAACTTTTATCTTAAATGTATATATCATGTAAAAAAAGTTTTTAACGTGCGGAAACAGACAATCTTGAATTCAATACAAACCTGATCGTGAAGTTCAGTAGCCACCGCGGTAGCTGCGGTTTGAGTGTGACTGGTAGAGCTGATCCTGTACTGCATACCGGCAATACTGCAAAAACCTTCGTGATGGGTGGATCGGGTTTGATTGACGTAAACACCTTGAAAAGAATTTGTTATCTTAGAGTAAAAAGATCGTTAGAGTTTTCGCGCTTAATCCACGCATGATTAATTACCAGTGATAGTGACGTCAGTGTCCTGGTTAACGATGACAACTTTCTTGGATGGCTTAATAACCTCCTCCGGATCGGAGCCTTGTCTTGACTTCTTCTTGTCTATGTCTGAGTCATTTTGTCTACGTCTTTTAATTATCTCTACTTCCGATTCACTGGAGGAGGAATCGCTGCTGCTGCTACCACAACGATTTTTCTCGTCGGAGTAAGAAGCAGCCAAAATGGCAGTGGCATTAAGACTGGCCATCCTTTTGCAAACAACCATGTCCTTCAGGTCCATTACTTCCTCATTTTTCTTCCTCCTTTTCGTCATTTTTTTCTTGCTCGGTTCAGCACTCTTTTCCTTCTCGCAGTCCTCGTCGGAGGAGGACGAGGATGACGAGCTCTCCAGCATATCCCAATGTTTGCCACGTAGTCCCGGCACATTTCTCAGTTTCCTCTTCGAAACGTTCTCCTCCGTCTTGCATTCGACTTTCTTCTCCTTCTCTTTACGCGGTTCCTTCTGCTCCTCCTTTTCCTCCTTCATTTTCTTCGGCTTCTCCTTCTCTTTCTCCCTCTCGGCTTTCGGTTTGCAAAAACCACCAAGGTAGACGCCGCCGGTCTCATTTTCGTAGAGGCAGTGAACTTTAGCCAAGGCATTCAATGATGCGACCCTGTGTCGTTTTGGTCCACTCCAAAAGCCAAAAAGTCGCATTCGTCGCGCACGTTCGTCCGATGGTGAGTTTGCCCGCTCCTTATTCCTGGTATCCTTTTGCCTGCTCCTCTTGTACTCGTCGTCAGAATCGCCCTCAGAGTCAGATTGAGATGTAACGCCACTGGCACTCTCACCATTCATTGCCTCAACCTTTAGATTTAATTCAACGGTGTTCTTCTCTTCAGCGCCGATTTGCGATTCCTGTTTGGAATTTGCGGTAGACTTGTCGTCGGAAATTTTGGACTGCTTGTTAGATTCCTCGACAGATGCATCCTCGGATGAAACTGATGTTTGATTATTGCTCTCCGTTTGTACCCTTATTGTTTTTCCAGCCTTCTTTGGGGCTTTGCTGCTAATTTTGTTACCGCTTTTGATAGCCTTTTTATTATCCTGTAATTTTGGTTGAAGACTTTCCTCCTTGCACTTGTCGGAATCCTTGTCCTCCTCAATCTCGCTTTTAATGCTGCTCACTTCTGGCCCTTGACAAGCCTCGTCTTTGCCCGCGATCTTTTTATGTTCGGTCGAAACTTCGTCAAACTCTTTCAATTCAATTTTCTTCTTGGCCATAATCTTCTCCGTTATAGTTTTCAACTTATCTTCCCGCTTCAGAACAGCACTGATCTTCGAATGTTTCTGAGGCAATTTGGCTTTCATGTGTTTAGCCAGCTTTGGTTTCTTCTCTTGCAACGTCTTACTTTTAGCGAAGTTATTACTCTTCTTTTTCGCTTTCTTGACTGCGTCCTCATCCTCGCTCACTTCTTCATCCTTTACTGGCTTGACTAACTTGATCTTCTTGTCCACCAGTCTTTTAACTACCGATAAATGAGGCTTCTTTGTCAGAACTGTTTTTCTCGTAATGCCCTTCTTCTGACTTTGTTTCGTTTTCGAATCCTTCTTCGTTCTAGGAGAAGAAATCTTATTGCTCGCCGCATCCTTCTCAGAAATTTTCTTGCGTTCAGATTTTTTATCCTTCACGATAGAGTTCTTCGATATTGATTTAATATCAGATTTAATTAACTTGACATCTTTCTTCTTCTCATCTTTACCTCTTTTTTTGAGAGGCAGGGCAATATCGATCTTATTTTCCAGCGCGTCTTTATCCTCCGATGTATTTAAAGACTTTACATTGTCCTCCATATTTGTATTATCGTCCAATTTTACGCTCTTCTTCTTCTCCTCAGTTTTCTCAATTTTCTTTTTATTATCCGCAGATTGTTTCTCCAATTTCGCTTTCTCCTCATTTTTCTGTAATTTTTTCTTATCCGCATTCTCTTGGCTCATTTCTTCGTTACTAGTTTTGTCATCTCTCTTATCTCCCTTCCTCTCGTCAATTTTATCAGATTTCTTTTCATTATCCTTATTCACTTGTTTCTTCTTCTCATCTAATTTATCAAATCGCTCCTTCTTTTTCTCCTCAATCTTCTTTTTGTCGTCCAATTTCTTCCTCTCCTCCAGCTTTTCCAATTTTTTCTTATCATTATCTGTTTTCCTCTTTGAATCTTCCAGTTTATCGTTTTTCTTTGATTTCTTTTCCTTCTTTACATCTGGCATGGTCTTCTCTGTAAATGTGCGACGTTTCTTGGCGACTGTTGGCATTTTAGTTGCCTTTTTGGCAACAACAGCCTTCTTCTGTGGCTTCATTATGATTGTATTCTTTACATCTTCAAAATAAATATAAATATGCTCGAAGTTCGCAAATGTCCAATGTTAATTTCCACAACTACCTAACTGCCATTGTAGATTTCAATAATCGTGATATAGCTCGCAAGCTGGATTTATCTGTAAGCAATCCCAATGCACATAAAATGGTCAACAAACAAATGCGACTACATATTTACAAATTTTGAACAATAAAACACCCGGTGTTGGATCTCGCCAAAATTAACAATTTATCTCTTTCTTTTTCTTTCGTTGCAGCTTTGCGTCGCGACGGAAATTATTTTTCTCGGAAAACGCACGCGGATCGGCGCGGGGGGACCGTCCTGATAAGCGTTACTACGAACGCTTCGCTTTCATCAACGTGTAATAAAACGAATTTACGTACGATCAAACGACAGGCGCACGCGGATCGGTGCATACGCGAGTGAGACGAACGAACGAACGAACGAACGAACGAACGAACGAACGAACGAACGAACGAACGAACGAACGAACGAACGAACGAACGCACGAACGCACGCACGCACGCACGCACGCACGACGGAAACCGTAATGATACCTCACAAGCGGAGCGAGAATCCGCCGTGCCGCCGCGTTGGGCACTGTGCTGCGCGCACTCTCCCCCTCATCGACTTGTTGACAAATCGATCCCTTTAAATCACACACACTGCGCCCGACGCGGATTCGACAACGCGACAGGTAGAGACGGCGAATAAATAATCAAAGCCGCACTCCGCTCCGAGCTTTACGCTCCGCGCGTGTACGCGACCGAGCGCGCGCGAACACAAAGCGGCCTCCTCGAGGAGCCGACGGACGCGAGACGGAGGCCGAGAAAACGCGACTGCGGGCTGCGGCAGCACGCCCTTTAAAAAGCGGCCGTGAAGCGGACGGCCACAAGTGGCCCGACGAGTGTGCGACAGAGAGAAAAAGACAGAGAGAGAGAGGGAGAGACTCACCAACCTGCTGATCGATCTGAATCGTCGCACGCGGAGAGAGAATCTTCACGGGACGGCGATCGCGCGCGGCTGGTCGGCGCGACGACGCGATCGTCGACGCGGCGGCAGCGACCACGCACCCACACACTCACACGCACATACACACGGAACACACGCGCGCTTTCAGCGCGGCGAAAACGCGGCCGAAACGCGGGAGAACTGAAACGAAACGCGCGCGGGATGGGACGGGAAGAACGGCGGGCGCCGCAGTAAACGACGGAGCTGTCCGGTGTTTACCTTCTCCGGCGAGCCCTTCCCGTCGCGCGGCCGGACTCGCGGCCGCGCGCGCGCGCACGCTGCGCTTTTTAAACGGCGACGGGGAGACTGGCGGCGAGAGGCGGCCGAGCGAGGCGACCCACAGCGACGACGGCACCAGCAGCGACGACGACGGGGAGCTCCTGGACGGGAGTCCTGGTCTCGGCCCCGCGGGTTTCCCGACGGGGAGAGCCGACGCGCGACCGCGAGCAATGGCGGGAGGCCTTCCCCGGCGGAGGTACGGCGGCCCTTTTTCGCGCGGTCTATCGCGAAACTGACGATCTCGCGTCGCGCAGCGCGCACCTCGCACGACGTCCCTGCCCTTTTGCCGTAGCCTCGTCGGCCATTTTCTTCCTCGCGCCGCTCCCCCACTCTCCGCCCGCGCTCGGAGCCCGCTGTCACGTAGAGCGCGAGAGGAGCGCGTGAGTCGGAGGCGCCCCGCGTCTCCACCGACGGCCGCCAGGCGGCAGCACCTCGCGGCCGACTCCGCGCGCTACGCGGCGATAAAATCCGCGTGGCATTGACTGCGGCGCGACGCGGCGCCCTAAATCATGACACGTGCGACCGCGCGCGATCGATATCCGTACCATTGACATTGCGGCGGATCGTAATCACGAGCTGCCGTTTCGCCGAGAGATATCGCGGGAGATAGGACCAACATTAGTCCCGCTTCTCGCGTGTATCGTGGGAGCCGGAACAATTTCGCGCTTGTTTTGTTACAGTAAAATAATATTAATGAAAAAGAATATTTGATGTATAGATAGTCGTTCAAAATTTGACCTTGATACATTTAGTACCTTTTATCTATCAATATAGAACTGACATCCCAGTCGACGCAGAGCATCGATTATATTACATCTATGTTATAATTTCGCACTCAATAATGTAAATGTAATATAACACTTGTGTTACATTAATTTACATTATTGAGTACGAAATTATAACAGATGTAATATCACTGATGCTCCGTGTCGACTGGGATGTTGAGCGAAATAACGCGATGTCATTTTCACATCTCGATAAAAACCTTAATAAATTGAACATTTTGACTTTTTTTCAGATAATCAATATTGTGTATCTTTTGTTTTATGTAGTTGTGATATATCATTATGAAATCAATGTTTGAATACCTCGATGTGGCCAATTGTTGATAACCGCTTCACGTGTCGAGGCAAATGCTCCGAGTTTAGAAAATGGCGGCTGTCCTTTTGTATATCTCATTCGATCGATGTTCAAAATCGCAGAAAGCACGAAAGGCCATTATAAATTAACGCTAATTGTGAAATAGAACCGTAAGACGACAATTTATGCCAAATGCACGATCGTCCATTCTTTGGATATACTTTAGCAAAAATATAATATGAAATAAACAAAAATAATCTCAGTTCAAAGCAAAAGTGAATTGCCGAATAGTAAAATCGAGAGGATTGTGTTCGTGCGATATTTGATGGATAACTACAATTATTTGAAATAATAACAACATTATTTGAGACTTATCCAAAGTAATTTTTCACGTGCGAGACTCACAATCAGTCATAACCAGAAATACGGAAATTCGACTTGCAATTGCCAATTCATTAGTAGCCAATATGGGGTTCCATTAAAAATTTTCAAGGGTCGCCCTCTTTGGGGGAGCACCCTTTATGATCCCTTTAAAAGAATAGCTCCTTGAAATGACCAAAATGTCATGTTTCATGACTTTTCGGAATTTTCAACTCTTTCCAAAATATAAGGGTGGGGACAAACTTTATAAAAACTCTACAGTTACAATTATTTATTCCGAGAAAAAATTTTTGCATATATATAATTAAATATAAAATATCCATATATAACTTCCTTCAGCGCTGAAAATCTATAGTACACGTTACGTGCACTATAGATTTTCAACACTTGCAATGAATTTTGGAATACAGCCAGAATCTCGTCGGTGACTAAACGAAACCAACTTCACGTTGGCCATAGTGACGTTTTCATTGAGGCGAATAATGTTGGCTACACGCGCCATTCTCGACAACTTCAGTAAGCTTCAGATCGAACGGAGCATAAGTAAAGTGTTTTGTGTTTAATCGTTCAAATTCTTGCAATAACAATGGAATGTATAGTAGCGAACGTGGAACACATGAGATTTGACATTGAGATTGCTCTCGACGAACAATATGGGGCTCTTCCTTTACCCTTCACTGGCATGGACAGTACGTTCTTTTACATTATATTTTTCTATTCAGTCGCACGCGTTAGGGTTAAGTTATGCAGTAACGTCATATATTTTATTCGAATCTTTTTCTTCCTTTTTCTTCATAAATTAAAAATCATTTATGCAAACAGTTTTACTTTTACTTATCGGACGTTTCGACTCTGTTTTGAAAATCTTCGACCGTATGTATTCACAAAGCCCGTTTTACTTGTTACTTCTTAATTTTCTCCTTCTTTTCAATCTCTACGGATTATACTTGTTTGATAATGCCTGTCTTACGTTCATTGCAAAGAGGAAGATACGGTATGATATTATTAAAATAAAGAATAGATTTATTTTTTGTTAATAATATAAAATTTTTATAAGTTTCATTTTTTTCTCCCTTCAATTTACAGAATCAATAGCTGCAGTATGTCAATTTTATCCGAGAGGGACTTGCAGTAAGGGAGCTTCATGTCCATTTAGACATGTTCGTGGAGATCGTACAATCGTATGTAAACATTGGCTAAGAGGTCTTTGCAAAAAGGGTGATCAGTGTGAATTTCTCCATGAATACGACATGACAAAAATGCCGGAGTGTTATTTTTATTCTAGATTTAGTAAGTAGCCCAATGTATTATAGTTATACATCTATTAGTACTATTGAAACAAATTATTTCCTTTTTCAAATAGTTTATTTGAACAATCAATATATTCTCTTCAAATAATATGTAACATCAAATATATATTTAAACCATGATATACTAAATTATATTTAAACAAAATCAATTATTATAGATGCATGTCACAATAAGGAATGTCCATTCTTACACATTGATCCTGAGACTAAAGTACGAGATTGTCCATGGTATGATCGTGGTTTCTGCAGACACGGTCCCTTGTGTCGGCATCGGCATGTCAGACGAGTTCTATGTATGGCTTATTTATCCGGTTTTTGTCCAGAGGGACCAAATTGCAAATTTATGCAGTAAGTGATATATACACGTAGAAAAAAACACATCTGTGACAGAGTATGGAAGTATATTTGGAATCTCAACATTTGCAATTTAATTTGTGTTTAGTCCAAGATTCGAATTACCAGCGGTGCAAGACATGCAACCAAAGGAGGGCAAGAAAGTAATGATCACTTGTCACTTTTGTGGCGAAGGAGGTCATAAAGCGATCTATTGCAACAAAATGCCGCCCGACGTACGGGAAGCTCAAGTCCGACAGGAGCTCGACAACAATTCTACGTCACATCATATGAATATGCACAATGGACCACCGCCGCCACGAGGGCCGCAAAAGCCCCTCGAAGAAGTGACCTGTTACAAGTGTGGACAGAAAGGTCATTACGCTAACAAGTGTCCGAAGGGCCATTTAGCATTTTTAAGTCATGCAGGTAGTGGAGGTGGCGTGCAGAATCAGAATTATCGAAGATGATTTTCTTTGTTTTATTTATGTAACATGGATATTGTGATGCTACTTTATTTCATTATTATCTATAAAAATTTCTATCATACAATAAAATAATTTATCATACTTAACACATGTGTCAACTGCTCTTACAATGTTTCAACGATAACTAAAAGCATTTTATGCTTTCTTGGACATAACATCAACATTTAAAAAGTAAATATAAAAATGAAGAAGCACTTAAGCGGATTCTTTAATCTAACTAAGTTTTTTAAAACTATAACAAATTAAATGTTTACTTTATAAATGATATATGCTTAAATAAGTAGCTATTACAGTTTTGCAGTAACACAGTTCTGGTCGTACATGTTATATGATGCATTTTTAGTTATTGCTATATCAGCATCTGATACAGGATGTTATAAAAAGATATATATTTATATAATACGGGTTAATTGGATAAAACCTGTATGACCTGCTGGGAAGACATACACTTTACTGGTTATGATTACCATTTCAATCATCTCTCTTCGGAAATTTTACTGAGTTATATTAACTATTAACTCACTCTTCTTGCATAAATGCTTTAAAATTGGACAATAGGAAGGCGCAGAACGTTACGAAGACGTGCGTCTCAACTATTACTAAGCACGTTTCCATTACAAAAGGTTTTTTTTTCTAGTCTTTCGGAATTATTTTATCACGTGGTTCGATTTTACTTTACGTAATAGCATTAATCAGGAATAGGATTGCGCTGATACCGACGTCTTACATGCAAGTGGTTTTACGTGGATAATTGTGAAGAAAATGAAAAATGATGTCGATAAAATTCTTTGGAAACATATCTTATCATGTTGTGTTATACTCGATAACTTCGACGTAGTTAGCGGGGAAAAGTCCGTATGTTCCGTCAGGCCCAAGCCCTTGCCACCAACCTTCGTCAATCGCGTCTATATGCGTGATTACATCGCCAGGATCAAATGTGATTTCCGTGTCGTCAGCGGCTTGATAGTCGTACAAAGCTCTGGCCTTCATCCCCTCGTTATTCGGATCGAAATATAAGTACGGGCCATCTAATTGGTTGTATATTTCATTTTCGGCTACCTGTTCTTTATTCTCCGCCGCTTGTTCGGGTTCCGGTTGCGGATTCGTTTTCAATTCCTGATTGGTATTTTGAGACTGAGATACCGCGGACGAGGAAATCGTCACTGTTTCTGCTGCTGTAGACTTTTTCGGTTCAATCGATTTTTCCTCGCGAGGCTTTTCCTCGGGCTCCTTTATCTGAGTCTCTTCCAATGCTTTTTTCATGGACTCTACGTGATTGTTCTTAGGTAGAAATTGTTGTGCGGAAGTCGTCTTCATCTGACCGGCCGCCGAATTCTGTTCGAATATCGCTCGAGCGTTTATTGTTCTTTGAGCAATCAATTGTTGAGTTTCTTTGCTCCTTTGCCTACGCAGCTCTTCGCTTCGTGATTTATGATCATCTTCGGCATCGTTGCCGTAATTCTGAGCAGCTTTTTGATTGCGTAAATTGTTTACCTCCTCGGCACGCTGCTCGGCCAGTTTTTGACGAGCGATTGAATTTTCCTTAGCGGTTACCTGAAACAATATTTCATAAAAAATGAGCATAATATAAATAATATCTGATGTATGTAAAAAGCTATATATATATATTATAATATACACAGTTGAAAAATATATAAATTTAACATACTTGTTGTTCTCTCAGTTGCGTTTCCTTTTCTTCTCGAGCTCTAACTTCTCGTTCTAATTTCTGTCGCTCTTGTTCACTGCGCACTCGTTCTTGTTCCAATCTCTTTTTCTCTTCCATTTCTTCTTTTTCCCAAAACTGATCCCTTTCCGACGCATTTATCTCTTGTTCTGGGATTACTCTGCGAAATACATATTAGGTAAGAGTTGCATTGTAAACAATAATGGTACATTTCAAGATGTAACAAGGTAGAAATATTAGAAACCTGCGATATGTTGTTCCAACAGGACCGGTGTTTCCTTCATTTTCACTCCGAGGTTCATTGAACTTATATGCGGAGGCTGTTGCTCGTGCAAGCTTTTCCATAATCGTGTCCACCTCGACATCGTCTTCAGAACGCGCAGTAATCGTTATGTGCGCTCCCTTCAACAATTTTTCTACATCTCTAATGTGATTGGCACACGTTCCTTTTCTAACGATTGGAGCTCCTTCTCCTTGCTGTAAGCAAATATTTGAATCAAGTAAAAGTCTACAGAATATAAAAGTTTTGAGCGTGTTTTTTTTTTCATTTCATACAAATGTAAAACATCATATGTCAAGTACTTAAATTGCATTTTGTTCTTATAATATTCTTCATACTTACCCAATTAATAAGCAGACACTTTGGTAGACTTGTTTTAGTATCGATAACTTTGCAAAATGCATACATGATGTGACTACTACTCAATCGATCAATCATCTCTTCCAATCCGCCATCTCCGGATCCGACTACTTTTAAATTATTAGTCGACCCTTCGTAGCCAAACACAGCCCTGCCAAGAATAGAGAAATGTTTAAACTCTCAATTATGAAGTACAATTGACTGAATAAAAACTATATAAGATTCACGTATCGTATACAATCTTTAAGTCAAAATTATGATTGAATCTTACATCACTAATAAACTATAGCTATATAAAATCATCTGTCAATCATATATTATCGTCTGTGCATTCTAAACAATCATGTTAATCTTACATTGACCTATTTACCGTTTTTTTATTCTATTTAAAAAAAAATTAAATTGTATTCAATATCCATATCTTATCCAAATGAAAGATAACTTATCTAACTGCTTATTATTATATTTCTTCCACTCGTTAACAATTATTTAGAATAAAAAAAATAAAATAGGCGTATTCGAGGGAAAATACTTGCCGTAAAACTCGATATTTAACAACGGAATTCGCAAATTGTGCGTACGCATCGATTCGGAATTGTGAGCTCGATACTGGCGGGAAATAACCGGCTAACTTAACGAAATCGCACGCACGGTATACGCGTAGGTATGCCAAACTCTGACTCGGTGCCAGACGCCGGATCGAGAAAGCGGAATCGGGGACTTAGGTGTATTTAGGCCTACCAGTTAGTAGACAATTTATCGTCGACCACGCTGTGCCAGGCGGCCACCAAGGCGTCTTTGTTTTTCGCCAGATTAATTGACATGTTTCTCGCTAAATCATCGAGTTCATAACAGGTTCCGGGGCGGATTCAGGCGTATTCGATAACGGGAGGGACCGCACGATTATGTACACGAGTAGATGTCGAACCACGGTCCGCCTTCGAATAGCGCTTTAAACGCCTCCTACTGGGACAAACTGATATTCAATGTCGAATAAAAAAATGCTATAAATGAAAGATCTAATCAGCCCCTCTTTAATTTAATCTTTTCTGATTTATTTAAATTAATGCTCGGAATTAGATGCACATCTCAAGTCGATTTTTGTGCGTCTAATTCCAAACACTGTTTTATCAGAGAGAAACCTGAGCGGCCATCCCGGCCTTTTTCGTGGGACCGATATTTGGCCTAGCATCAGCGCCACCGTAGATGTAGAACTACGTTGGCACCATTTTTCGACACAGTGGATAAATCGCTTTTTGGTTTGTGTCCGTGCTACATCCACTTTGCGAAACTGTCAATCAATAGTGTTTTGTATGGTGTGTGTCCGTGCTACGTCCACTTTTCGACACTGTCGATAAATCATTTCCCAATCAGCAGACAATCAGTTTTTTAAATGATTCATAAATAATTTATTAATAAAATTTTATTAATAAAATATTTTAAAAACATTTAAAAAACATTGTCTGCTGATAGGGTTTTTGTATATTGTTCATATATGCTATACTTTGTATCTATAATTTGTAGATGTTCCGCGAATTTTATTAACCGGTTAACGTCCAAACGGACGATTTTTTCGAGACTTTTTCGCTCAAAGAATTCATCATGTTCTAGTTCTTCAAAAAATTTAACCCAATGTTTTTCTTACGTAAAATTTCGTGCTCTTTCAGAATCATACGTCATTTTTTTCGAAAAATCAATTCCAAACTTGCTGTAAACAATTTCTTCGAAAAAAAAAACGTAAATTTTCACTGACAGATAATTTTCAATCAACGATATTATATTGAAATTGCTTGAGCTCAATCTTGAGGAGTAAATTTCTTGCGTCCATGGACCTTAAACTTCAAAATCAGTGACTGAGTTTTTCAAAATTCAACATGGCGCCGACCAAAATGACGCTCTAATGCAAAAAAAATTCGAACAATTTTTTTCTACGCGAGAAAAGGGAATAGTTGAATTAAAAATAGTTTGGCATCAATCGAATAATACTTTTACATGCTTTTTGGGTCGCTGATTACAAATTCGAGATCAGATTTGCAAAATTCAATCCAAGAGCTTGGATTGCAAAAAAGTCTCCAAAGAATCGTCCGTTTCAATCCAAGATCTTGTAAACTTCTTGCGCGAGAAGTTTACAAGAACTTGCGCGAGAAGTTCACAAGAACTTGCGCGAGAAGTTTACAAGAACTTGCGCGAGAAGTTCTTGTAAACTTCTTGCGCGAGAAGTTCGTGTAAACTTCTTGCGCGAGAAGTTCTTGTAAACTTCTCGCGCGAGAAGTTCTTGTAAACTTCTCGCGCGAGAAGTTCTTGTTAACTTCTCGCGCGAGAAGTTCTTGTTAACTTCTCGCGCGAGAAGTTCTTGTAA
>VBVQ01001467.1:0-34399 GCA_011636635.1 Tetramorium simillimum
CGGTGGCGGTGGAGGCCACGGCGGTGGTTTTTCCGGTTATCACAAAAAGAAATAAGAACGATTGCATTGTGATACGAGGCATTGCAGACATTTATAGTTGCATATTGGTATATTTTCAATTGATATTTTCGATTAATTGATAAATTTAGAATATTCATAATCCTCGATAAAAATCATAATATCACTTTAATTATGTGATACATGATAATATACGAAAAAGGATTTAATATTTTTTGTATACAAATTTATAAGGCAATTCCTTGTTTACGGACTTTTTTAATTTCTATTAGTCTTTTTGACGAATAACGATGTCAACAGGGATATACTGAACGAGACCATTTTACTGACTTTACAACAGATTGTACGCAACAATGACGTATAACGAAATGACGACAAACATAACTGACAAAAATTACTGAAAAACTGAAATTTACATTTTTGCTACGCGTGAAATCATAAGACGGTTGTATCAATTCATCAGAAATAGTTTCTTTAAACACCTGATCAAAGTCAGTAAAAAATTATTCTGACGAAATAAGTTATCTTTTCGTGAATTATTATATCAAATAGACGCAGACTCGACTGCTTAACTACTACATTTGACGCTATGAAAACTAGACTAGACTATTCTTTCAATTGTTTATAGAATAAATTAACACAGTAAATCATTGATTAAAATATACGTTGACTTGACTCGACTAATTTTTTCCGATAAATTTACGTTATATGAGAACTCAGAGATATCATTACAGAAATGGATAATGCTGTGTAAATACTCATACTATGTAACTACATTTGAATACTTGAATTTATTCACGATAAATCGCGATTTATATATGTACTACATTCATACATATATTTCGCATTTCTTATTATCGTTCACACTGTTAAATCTATTACTGGAGACAACTTCAGAAATAGATATAATAGAAAATGAAAATATTAATAATTTAAATTCAAGCGAGCGTTAAAGAAGAATATAAGACACTTAAACTAATTTGTGATAAAAGCTGTCGAACGCATATCGTAATCATTCATGATTACGATCCTGTTATATATTTTTAATTTTTTATATTTTTGTACCTCATTGTTAAACCCAACACACATCTCAATTTAGACCTTCACGTGCCTTGCTCACCAGCACTTTAGAAATAATATATAATTTTTGCGATTATATAATATAAAGCAATATTATGCATTATATTTGTACATAGAATAAATTTTGTAAATAGTGCATTGTATTATGATGTTGTTTCAATAAAATTTTTGTATGTTTTTAATATATAAATCGGGTTTTTATATTAATAGATCCAATTCATTACAATAATTATGTAGTGAATTAATAACTTTATACATATATGAATTAAATAAGAAAAAAATGCACAATTTTTTAAAAATTTTATTTACATATGAAATGCTTGAAAATAATGACTTTTTGCGAAAATCGCTATTATTGTTTATCACTTGTTATGCCGAGTATACGTATTTTAATTAGAAAATTGTTTTTCAATTTTAAGTGTAATTTAATTCTTATAAATTTTAACTCATACACCTCGTAATTAATATTCTATTATATTATAAAAATATATCAATAAATCACAAAATCGCGATTGACGACATAACGCTAATAATAAGTTCGATCTTATAATTTTTGCATACATGCTAAATGTATAATCAGTCGAATAATGGGGAAGTCTTTTCTATTCATATGTCACGATTACACTAAAACCCCTGTATTCGCGGATTCAGTTTCTGCGATCTCACAATCAGTTATCCGCAGTTTACTGCGGGGCGAAAGTATGAAGAAAAAACGTCCATAGTTGAAAATATGCAAAGATATTTTTTCAGAAATAAATGTAAAACTGTATTTAAATCGCAAGTGTGTATAAAATATTTTTATTACTCTTCGCATATTCATTTTAAGACACAGTAAATAATAAATTACTCACCCTCTCGTTGTAATCGACGTCTTTCATTGTAATCGACGCCTTTCGTTGTAATCGAGGCCTTTCGCTCATCCCTCCTTTGTCGTTCCGCTACTGCTTCATCCTGGCACATCACAATCACTCGCGAAAGCACCGTTCACGATAATCTCGCACAGGTTAATTATCGGAACACGAACGCGCGGCACTTTGAGCATGGCACTCCCGACGTTGATCGCACTTCATTACATCACGAAAGAACAGTACGGACAACGCGAGATGTGATAAGGTGAAAAAAAATAGGACCGCGCGCGAAATTATACGATTCGTCTACTCATCACAT
This sequence comes from Tetramorium simillimum, assembly GCA_011636635.1. NCBI lineage: Eukaryota > Metazoa > Arthropoda > Insecta > Hymenoptera > Formicidae > Tetramorium > Tetramorium simillimum. The sequence continues at coordinate 2,266 of VBVQ01001467.1, forward strand.
TAAAGCGCAACAAGCGAACGGCACAGCAACGGGATCTCGAAAGTGGAGCTGTTAACTTCACGCGTCACGCGCCATCCGCCGCGGCGATGACGTAACTAATCCATTTAGCTACTTCGAATTTTATTGTTAATGCTAATTTGGCCTCTGCAAGTAGTATACGCGGACCTTTTAAGGCCGCTGATATCTCATAACTGAACAAATATACCAATCAAAACGGAAAATAAATGAATGTATTATCGTATATCCAAAATTAATTTTGGCAATTCGCTTCTCTCGTAAGATTTCGATTAAAGTAGTCTCGCGAGATCGCATTTTAACGAACTTTGAATGACGATACACACGCCGAATCTACGCTACTTGATAAACAAGTACTGATATACGAAGGTTAATGACGAAAAAAATTTTCTATCGAAATATTATAATATATATGTGATATATCGCCAATATATTATATATGTATCGAAATATTATATATATGTGATATATTGCGAATGCATCCCGCGAGAAGAATACATGTTAATAAACGATCGCGATATGTCACGGCTTTCAGACACTTTACTAATTCCTCGCAGGAAGATATAAATTTTAACTCATATACCTCGTAATTAATATTCTATTATATTATAATAATATATCAATAAATCACTAAATCGCGATTGACGATATAACGCTAATAATAAGCTCGATCTTATAATTTTTGCATACACATGCTAAATGTATAATCAGTCGAATAATGGGAAAGTCTTTTCATATATCACGATTACACTAAAACCCCTGTATTGTATCTGCTCCCGATACCTCCCATACAGCACAAAACTTGCAGTTATATTGCCGCAATATTGCTGCAAGATTGTAATCTTGTTGCAACATTGCTGTAATGTAACTACAAGTTTTGTGCTGTATGGGCTGCCGCGAGCGCGTCTCGAAGGATAATGACGCGTCACACGGCAGTAGTGTTAGAATCATCGACAGAGAGTATGCATTGCGCCATCCATATGTACACAGTGTGGTCGACAAACTGAGTGAGATAGGATGCGAAGACGGCCAATCTCTCTCTCTCTTTCTAACATACGTGATTACGTTGAATAGAAAGTAATAGAGATTGGCCGTCTTCGTATCCTATCTCACTCATTTTGTCGACCATTTTTACACATGGATGGTGCAGTCCATGCTCTATGTCGATGATTAGAATCCACCGTGAGCTCGCCTACCTATCGCATCTCCGGCGAGCTCACTTCCCGGCCTGATAGTCGGCGGAAAACGAGGTAGGGGCTCTCTGTCTCCGTCGGAGGCTTCCGACATCGACTGTTTCCTCAATCCCGCTAAGCTAATGTCGAATGCCTCGGGGTAGGGTGCTACCTGCCTCCGCCGAACGCTTTTGACATCAACACCGGTCGAACTCTTCACGTACGTCTACCGTCTTGACGAACCATGGGGTAGGACACTCCCTACCTCCACCGGACACTTCCGGTGTCAAGCTGCGTCCCAGGTAGAACAAGAAGTCACAATAATGTCAAAATGACATCATTGTGACTTCTTGTTCTACCTGGGGTATCCCGCGACGGATTCACGCGGATCCATGCACGATTACGCGAACGGCACGGTCCACTGACCCGTACCGAATTACCATCGAGACACCGCGGTCCATTCGCGACCACCGAATACCAATATCGTCTCATATCGTCGCGGTGTTTAGAGTTTCCGCACATTCGTTACGATCCGTTCAAGCCCGCAGCGCGCTGCCGGCGCGCCGAGTCAGTCATTATCAATAAATCATTAATGTATGTTACTTGCCTGTCGTTATTTTGCTAATTCACTCAGGAAAGATCGTATCTCCCGGTGCTTATCGCGAGCGCGTCTCAGAAAATAATGAGGCATCACACCGTCACACAGAGCACTGGCTCGCCCTTCCGCCCCGCTGGGTCGAGTCTACCTGGCTACTATACGAATGTCAACAGAACTCGCGACAAATATGACCGCCAAATGGTGTTATGGTCGCGTGTTGTTGATTAACGATGTCTGTTACGCGCGACGAAATATTCAAGCAAGCTTAAAACAAGATTACGCGAACGTTGCGAATTAATTTCGATGAATATGTATATGTTATTATCGCGCATTTTGTGCTTCGTTTCGCGGACTCGTTAGTGTCGCTAACGATTCATTATCTTCGACTGAGAATGACGGATGTGATTCACACTGGCAAAGTGTAAAATTCCGCTTTCACTTGCATTTTCCGTTTTATTATCCACTAATTCCCGATATTTACATTAACGCATGACCATTACAGTAATACTATTACGGTCATTTATCATAGTAAACGACATGGAAAGCTTTGAAGGAAGTAACTCACGAGGTTGGTCTTTGATGGCTGGCACAAACGTGAATTATAGACTTTTGTACTTATATTTCCGCTTAACATCTTAATACAACATGATGCGAAAATACCGAAGCAACATCATAATTATGTGACGTTTCGTACATGAGAGATTTATTGAACATATATTTATGCAAACTAGGATTTAACGAGAGAAAGGAGCATATCGATATTTGCATATTTATAGCTTCGTGTCCTTATAATTAAAAATCTCTTCTCTCGAGTTTTTTTCTTTAAAATTGCATTTTTAAATAGAAAACAAGAAGATTTGGGATAAATGAAGTAAAACGTTTCTTTAATTACAAATTAATTTTGTGCGTTAAAGTAAATAGACAAACCAAGTGCAGTCTCTGTAAATATGCAACCTGAGGCGTTTGCTTGTATTTCTGGTAGCAGGATATAGCGTTTGCGTGTCTCTGGCTTAAATAAAATGTTAATTTCAAATGCAAATTTATGCAACTGTAATTATATATATATATATATATTCTTTATATATTTCATTTTTTGTACAGTTTTAATATTTAAATATTGAACATATCCTGTTATTTTAATAAAATATTTTTCTTAAAAGGATACTTTTTTTTCTGTAGAAATCTAATTTTTTTAGATATGCAAACTAATAGTATAAAAAAATATATTTTTTTATTTTAAAGTAATTTTCTCTCATGTTCATAATTGTATTATTTGATTTGCTTCCCGTACAAAAAGAAGAATACTTCTATTGAGGGATTTATACACCGATGATTTTCACTTCTTAATGAGTGCCGATTTTATGTAGTGCCTTAACTATCAACATCTGTTAACAGGCATTATAATAAAATCACATTTATGGTATCATAAAGGCATGTTGACGCTGAATTAGTTTAAAATGGAAAGTAAGCGGAAAGTGAAAGAACTAATCACATAATAAACGAGGCGCGATTTCACTTGTATGTATATATACATACATGCCACACGGAACACTAAAATAGATCTATATCTTGCATTTTCATTAATCTACAAAGAATAAAGACATAATGACCAGTTGGAAAACAAATTCTTTTTACGAATAACAAGAGATTACGAAATAAAAATTACGAGGAAAACTAAAAAAAAAAAATAGAATTTTGTTATATTTTTAAACTATTAAACTAGAATGAGAGAAAAATAACATTCTTTAACTTGTATATAATATTTAAAAATGGTTTCAACGAATAAAAAAATAGAGTTATTTCTTAAGATGTTATTGCACTTAGAAATATTGATTATGAAATTCCTGCGGTCTCTAAACTGGTTGGTAGGTGATTGCTTTTTGCACAAATTATGACTCATCATTTTGATTTCAATCATATAATAAACTATGATTATTAGTCATATTTTTACTTGAATTTTCTCACAGAAAATTACGCTATTTCATAGAACCACTAAAATTTAAAGTTACTTGCTAGAGAACGTGAGATCATTTTGATTTAATTGTTATTACTGAAGATGTCTCAAAGTAGAAGTCGAATTGTCCGATTTATAATTATGTATCTTACAATTGAAAGAGCGATATAACGTTAATTTATGCATTGTCTACCGCGTTGAACTCTCAAAGCCCTTTCTTACTTCTCAATGATTATGAAATTAGAAGAAATTACGTAAGCTGTATAAAAGTTGTCATAATGTTGATGTTTGATTGATTACGCATGTAAAGTTCGATGCATATAATGTTTTATGTAAGTGAAGTGAACTGCAGAATCGATTATTCAACCGTGATGACAGTCCGCGTAATAAGTGTAGTAAGCAACTATTTCAAATAAGAACTAACAATAAAAAGAACAAGTAAGAAATGAAGAAAAAGAGAATTCTTCGCAGTCGCTTTTTCGAAGAGTCATGTAATTTGTGCAACTCAAATTGTTGCGGTAAATCGATTTCACTTGATAGTAGAAAGAAAAAGGAAGTTATTTCATCGAAATAATTTTCTCTTTATGAGGATATTATTCCTTTCATCTTTATATTAATTTTCCTTACTTCCTGATATTGTTGCCACGATATATTTCGACGAGGAATAAAAATAACTCATCCGCTTTCATTATTTGGAGAATAGTACGCCGATTTCCTTTTAAAGGAGAAATTCTATCGGTAGGTTCCGGGTTTACTTTTTTTTTCCAAGTGCATTTCGACACTTTCGAACTAGCTGATTCACAGAGGTGACCACGCTCGGGGTAGGCACCGTCTATTCGCGAATTGAAGCGTGAACATTGAAATTTATGGCAGAAAGCTCGCGAAAATTGCGTTTACAATGCACGTGAGATTTCGTGTAAAACCGCTCTAGTGAGAGTGATTTCAAGTGAAGTGTGAAGTATGGTGCACCCAGGAAGGGTTTCAGGAAAACAGGTCCACCGTTGTAATTCAGCATTCACGCACGGTTCACTGATTATGTTTCTATTTAAAAGGCCGAGACAGTAAAAGAGGCTTTTAGTCACCGCACGGCAGCAGTTTCAGAACAGTTAAACGCACATTTCGCCCATAAACAGAGTGATCATGGTCAAGCTTGGAATACACGTGGGTGTCGAATCCGGATACGAATTTGTTATGTGATGTCTGTTGGTCTAATCGTGCGAGAAAATGAGACTCGTAAATGTCTCACGAAACGACGATTTTATCTTTACTTTTCCGTTCAGTGATCTTTAATGTGCGATCGTTAACGTTAGTAATTACTTTGGTTAAAGAAGCAGATAAAATATGTACTCTAAATAATCACGTGATAGCAGAAAAAAATAATGCGATAAAAAGAATGGAAAAAAGACTGATACATAAATTTTCATGTATACAGATGCATTTATACAGAAACTATTTTCCTATGATTTTTTTTTATTATCAGACTTTTTAATTATTTTTTTATTTTTTTATATAATTTTATTCAATAATTATAATTTTTCGACACGTCTGCTTCGACCATTATCACTTCCATTTTCCTGGTTTCCCGATAAGATCACTGCGATGATTAATAGATACTTTCTCCAGTCATACGAAAGACAAGATCTGTGATCTGTATCTGATTCGAAGGCTCGAATCATAAGCGTAGTTTTTGGCATAAAAAAGCGAGCGAAATTATATATTTTAAATTCTTCAAAACAAAATATATTATCTCATGTAACTTTTTTCTATTTTAGGCTCTACTTTTCCTGGCTGTCACAGTGGCTTTGGTATCGGCGATGCCCGGCGGTCATCACCACGAACAGTAATTTTCTCTTTTTTAAATTATTGGTTTTCATAAGCTTTTTAAATGATGTACCGTTTTAACGTTTTAATTTACGACGCAACAAGAATATTCGGAGAACCTCGAAATTGCTTTTAGCACGCACTTCATCATTCACGTGCCGCATCATATCCACAAGCATCATCATACACACGTGAAGAAGATTTACATACCGGTCAAATCACACCATGACGATGATCACCATAAGCATCACGAAGAAGATGGCTGGTAAATTATTTTCTTACAACTTCCTTATGGTTAAACAGCTTGTATTTCACGCCAGAGTTACTTAATCATAATCGATGATACCTGATGACGACTTGTTTGTTATTGTCTCGCACTGTTAATTTATACATGCAAAATAAACTATATTTATAGATTAATGACCACTTCTTTATCCGATAATTTTCTTATGGTTTCTACGGGTTTCTAAATGATTATCACTTGTTCTAATATGTCTTTAAATATATGTATATGTAAAAATAAAATATAGTTTCGGGTGATTGGAACATATATGTATGAATGAATAAAAAATGACAATGGTTAGCAATTAATTACTCTCCGTAAAATTCTTAAAAGATAGAATTTTCGAAACTACAGTTATTTAATAAAAACAAAGGAAACGAATAAATGTGCGTTTTTCTTTTTATCAAACGTTTATTATATAAAAATAATGATGAGAGAGTGTAACGTGATGTAAAGTATATACAAGTATCTTCTGAGTACACACGCGTGCATACAGAGTATTTGGTTCTTATGCTAAATCCTTAAATGCTAAACTGGTGACGCGAATAATTTCGTATCTGATTGATTTTGTTCTCTTTTGTATTCCATGAGAAAACTTCTTTATCAATGGATCCACATTGAGGAATGAGTTTTATTAGCCTTTACTTACTCGAGCTCCACCTTGTACGATAACCTGGAAACCCAGTTCACAAGTTGAGAATACGATAAATTAATTTGTATAAAAGTAATTATATAATTATACATATAATACAAATAAAATATATTAAAAAATATAAATAAGTTATAAACATTTTCTGCTATAGTTTCAATTAGAAAAAGGACTTACCTTGAAGTTTATAAAACTTTCTCTCTCTTTCTTTCTCTTGAGAAAAAACATTAGGAAATATTTAAGAAATTTATAATCGTAAAAATTTTTATGTGTATTAGAATTTTTTATTCAATATAATTTTAATATTATATGTATATTAATCAGAAATTTCTATTCAAATTATAAATAAAGGATACAAACCTAATATAATTAAAGCTGATAACGACATATTTCATTTAAAACCAGCCATGGCTTTCAAACTTCTCCTCATGAATGGGTACATGTATAGGGACATGAACCTTGTGTACGACTGGGACGGGTACGGCTACTTTTTCGACGTGATGTACAGGTACTGGGAACGGTACTTTCTCGACATGATGCACCGGAACCGGAACAGGAACGGCTACCTTTTCGACATGATGTACCGGCACGTGTATCTTCTTCGTGTGATGATGATGAATCGTGTGCACCTTGTAGGGCACGTGAATCACATGATGTTCACTAAAATCATGCAATCGTTTTTTCATGTCTTGCCACAATTAATTCTTCTTTCTTATTCATTATTTTTATTATTTACTGTTATGTAATAAACCATTACTATAATAAATAATTAGAATAATGAGTAATTCTAAGAAAAATATAATGTTACCGTTATACCACATTTAATTCTACTTTCTTATTAATTATTTTAATTATTTATAATTATGTAATAAATCATTTTTATATAATAAATAATTAAAATTAAAATTATATTATATAACATCTCATCACATTATAAATAATTAAAATAATGAATAATTCTAAGAAAAATGTTACTATAAATAGTTAAAAAATAAATAGTTAAAATATAAATAGTTAAAAAAAAAAGTTTCTCGTCTAATTAGATAAAATATAAGTAATATAAGTGTCGAAGAAATTACTTACTGATGATGACCACCCGGCAATGGCGATGCCAAAGCAACGGCGATTATTCCGAACACGAGCAACTGCAACACGAGAGGCGTGTGATCGCGGTTTGCTTGTAATATCGAAAGTACATCGCGCAGTCATTTAAATGCATCGCGTTTTTTTAATCGTTTCACTACTTTTGCTGTCTCTTCCTGCATTACGGCGATACAAAGGCATGCTAATTCAAGCAGCGACAATTTTCGTTTATTTAGATATTCAAGGTCTCCAGTTAATAAAATCAATCGCTCTTTATTTCCTTTTCTTTGAAAAATTTCAATGTTACGAGACAAGTTCACGATTTTTTACATTTCAACGTGATTCCTGATATACCTATTGTTCTATTTCAATGCATTAAAGAATAATTAAAAAAAAAAATTTTTTTTTTAAACGCACTTGATGAGATTATTTTGTTTTATCAAATATTAGCGAAAATTATAGCTCCGCAACAATTAATTTGATCGTCGTCAAGTGTTTTATATAGTAAAATGCAAATGCTTTAAAAAAATTTTATCTTTTCTAATTAAAATTCCATCTGAATTTGAAAAGTATAATTTAATTATACAAGATTACGATTTGGCTTACATTAATTGTCGAGAAATCTCAAGAGTCTCTCGAGATTTTTAGTCTCGAAAAAAATTTTGCAATCACAGGATTTGCGCACATTTTCGCAAAATTGACGTAAAATACACTTTTAATTATGACTTGGTTTTAAAATCACTGACGACCACAAAACCGACGACGAACATTCGATGGGGAGAAATTATGAGTGCGAATGAAAATATATACGTATATTATAGTAAATCACTCACAGCGACGGTGTGGGAGCGCATCTTGGACTCTGTCTAGTAATCGTGCGATCGTTACTCCGTGAAAATTCGCGGCGACGGTCGGCTGTGCGTGGCTGCGCTGTTTGCGAACTGTGCCGATACGATTCTGTGTTTTGATCGTCGGGGATGTCCGCTTATAAAGGACGGACACGGCGATGGCCAAAACCACCCGGTGAAATTGCACGGGGTGGGGGAGCAAAGTGGCTCGGGGATCCAGGGGGTTACGTAAAAGCAAGGAAACGCGAAATCCGCGTTACGTTCGTTTCGGAGCTGCGTAACTTTCCGATGTGCGTACGCGCGGCGCGGCGCGGCGCGGCGCGGCGCGGCGCGGCGCGGCGCGGTGTGTGTAAGCCGCGCCTCTCGGAGTTGGGGAACCACGCGCTCGCCCGTGCATGCGTGCGCGCTCCGGATTTCGCGTGATAACAAACTCGGCATGTAATTCGGCCGATCTCTTTCTCCTATCGTTCAAGGGCTATAAAGCCAAGGGCTCTAAAGAGGGCTGGCGCTTGTCGAAATTAATTTCCACGGAAAAGTGCGATTGCGACGAGCGTGACTCATCACTTTACAATAACTCTATAATATCTAAATAGATATATATTATAATTAACACTCTAGAATAATCGGAATTATTTATCAGGTTATTTCGGTAAATATAATGCAAAATAATTTTCCGCTGAATATTTTAGTGTGAACTTTTTCTTTTATAACGATGGTGAATCACCTGTTGAGTGAAAATGTTAATTTATTTTAATAAGATATATTTTGTAATTAAGATGTAATAATTTTTATATAATATTATATAATATTATTTTCATTTTTTTTTTTCAATCCTTATCTCTTCTCATTATGATACGCAATTTCACAATTGGCAACTTCATATTTGAATTAATTATGACGTAACAAGGATACACATGTGGAAGAAATGCTTCCGCGAGAGTGAATAAAGAAGTGAGAGTGCCCACAGAAACCCAAAAACATAAATTTCATCGTTAGTTGATAAATTTATGAATTCCACAGTGTTACGTTGCAAAAATGTCAGGAAATCTGTGTTACGTCACGCGAAGCGAAACAAATTGGTCTCCGTGCAGGATATTTCCATTGGGTGCTTTTTTTCTCCGGTTTCTTTAACTGACGCACAATGGAAGTTAGATGGGAATTCGTCGCAGGGAACTTTTACCGTCCATAGATTCCATAGAAATACTTTTATTCGTACACGCATTCGAGTGCATGAAAGTCCTCGATTTTGCACTAATAAATTGTACTGATTTCACTCGTCGGTATTGCGTTGCTCAAACAGCTTCTGGTTTCTGGAGAGAAACTTGAATCTCTAATCAATCCCGTAAAAGGTCACAGTTCTATAACGAGATGCAAATCATTATTAATTCATTATTCAGATGTGACACGGCGCCGCGGACGTAATATACATAATCGTCCTAGTCACGAATGATATAATGATCGACTTCCCAAATATGCGTGCGGAATTTCGAAGGAAGTTCGCTCGCGCACCCGTAATTGGTCGTCTCTAATCGCAAATGCAATATTAGAGACCCGATATTAGATTAGCGAAAGTTCACAAATGACCATGAATATGTACGAACACGACGATAAGCTTCGTTGTTGGTCTAATGCGTACACGAATGGTACTTTGCACGCATAATCGCACGCATAAAACACGCTGTGCGAATTTCCCTAATGACAATATATAATTTCCTTCCGCAACATATTTATATATATATATTTTTTTTTTCGCCGTGAATATGGTTCTTAGAATTTACTTCAACAAATGCGTCGATTAACGCGATAAAGTGTAAGCGTTAGAATTTATTGAAATAAATTCTGTAAAAGAGACGGAAAAAATGTTGGCTTCAATCGCGATTGGAAAAGTATGTAATTACGAAATTGCAGATTATAACGTTTCGAATGACAGCAAGCGTGGCTTGCTCGGCAGTTTTTTCTTTTTCAAACACGCGGTTGCATGCGTTTTCGCGGTATCGCGTATAAGCTGCATATATAAGATTACCGGCATACCTGCCGGCTCTCCTGCATTCAACCGATTACGAAGCTCACCAAACAAACGATTCAGTGTTAAGACCAAGGTAACGATCGAGACCGTGTTGTACATATTACACGCTCCGTTGCAAATTATGTCCCCTTTTCCTCTTTTTTTTTTTTTTTTTCGATCGCGTATCGGCAGACCCGCCGCTGTAACAGGAAGTGGTGCAAGCTGCATACTTAAAATATCCATCATACAGGGAGAAAGCGTTTCGTAACTCTGTTACACGCACACCTCCGCGTATCTCGATACGGAGCAGGTAGCCGGGCAATCGGAAAGACGAAGGAGCGAGGAAAAAAAAAAGAAATGTAAATAAAAAAAGCGATCATTCGTACCGATGAACTCACCAATATACATCCGGTATCCCGATTGCGTAAGGGGTAACTGCCGTTCATGCCGAGCGATTTTTACCTCGCCAAGTGCGCGCGCTAATGCAAGTTCTTTGTACGTTTTGACCGGCAGTGCGTAATACGCTTCGAAGAACGTGACATAGCAAATAGTTTAGGCATAATCTAATAACGACTTTTTATAATACTGTGATATAATACTTGAAACACCTCGAGGACAAACGCTACAGTTTTATATACGCGACACAATTAGTTTTAACTTTTGACTTTTACGATAATTTTTCGAAACACTTTAACAAATTAATATTTATCTTTTTATAATAGCGCCTTATAATTATTTCACAATATTTTAAAGCGTATTTAGAAACAGAGACCAATTGGAGGCAAAAATTTTGATAAAAAAAATGTCACGACTACGATAAGAAATTTCAGTTCTCAAATTATAAATCGGGAATTAAAAAACATTACAACAACGCTGATATCGATAAATTAATAGCAATTTTTAATTTTGTTTAAATTATGTTAAACTCTGTTTAATCGAAATTCCCAATCAAGAATAATTTAATTATTTAAAATCGTAATTATCCAAAGTACATACGAATAAATAGAAATAAACTTGCATTGGAGTGCGAATGGTTTTATAAGTCCTTTACATGTCAGCGTTTATTGAATTTGAAATTCACGAAACGAAGTGCAAAATGTACGATAATAACTTGTACATATTGAAATTAACATCGTGCTCTCAAGTTTTTACAGAGAATATTTCGCAGCGCTAAATTGACATCGCGCGACCAAAACATTACCCGGCGTTCCTTTTTTTGTCACGTCTAGCGTGCCTCTACAAGTGGGTGAAAGGGGCGAGCGGGCGAGCCGGCGCTCCGTGTAACACATTAATTCTGTGAGACGCGCTCGCGGCAAATACCGGGAAAAGTTAAGATCCTTCCTGTGAGGAATCGCCAAAATAACGACCTAACGACATGTATTAATCATTTATTACTATGTATTTCTCTCGCAGGATGCATTCGCAATATATTATACACCAGCGTAATATTTCGATAATACAGTTTCGGATAGTCCGTCGCGTTAATTAGCCATTTTGACTCACCGTAGTATACCGGGGTGAAGTTGCTCTCGTTCCAAATCTCTGCTCGCTAACAAAACGTACGCGCACGGAACGCATCCGATGTCGAATCGAGTGGCGTTTAATTAGTGAGCGTACTCGTAATTAGCCCTCGCATGTATCAGTATTTGTTCCACGCATAGCGTGGATTCAACGTGCGTGTAGTAGGCGATTCGTCGAAACGCGGATCTCGCGAGATTCGTTCGATCGGAAGGCCACGAGAGAGAAATATAATTATATAGAAGCGAGTCGCCAAAAAGCGCATTTTTGAAGATTGTATTCCGCGAGATTTTCGTTCGATCGGACAGTGCTCGGCGCCCGCAGTGTTAGGCCGATGGCAGGGAACGTAACGTAAGCGCCTACTTCTGTCGTAGTCGTGGACGCGCGGCAAGGCAGAGAAAAACGTAGTCGTAATTTGTTTGTTCGACCAGTCTATCACGACTACGTTTTTCCCTGCCTTGCCTCGCGTCCACGACTGCGACGAACGTGGGCGCTTACGTTACGATATCTCTGCCGTCAGCCTTACCGTCGCACATACACAATTCATTATTCACGCATGAGTGACTCGCGGCGCCGGCAGCGGGGCGGGCGGGCGAGCCGGCGCTCCGTGTGACGCGCCATTATCCCTCGAGACGCGCTCGCGGCAAGTATCGGGAGCAGATACAACCCTCCCCGCGAGGAATTAGCGGAGTATCTGAGAGCCGCGGCATATCCCGATCGTTTATCAGCATGCATTTCTCTCGCGGGATGCGTCCGTAGTACATCACACGCGCGTAATATCTCGATAGAGAATTTTCGGACATTCCGTCGCGTTAATCGGCCATTTTGACTCACGTAGTATCGGGTTCAAGTTGCTTTCTTTCCAAATCTTTGCTCATTAACGAAACGTATGTACACGCGCGCACGGGACGAGTCGATGTTGAGCCGAGTGGCGTTTAATTAGTAAGTATTCTCTCTAAGAGTGAATCACTTTTTAGAGAGTTCGTGATTAATCGTCGTATGTCGGTACTTGTTCGTCGCGTATCGCGGATTCGGCACGTTTCACATTCGTATTTGGCGATTCGTCGAAACGCCGTGTTTCGCGAGATCGTTTGATCGAAAGCTCACGAGAGAAAAGCGAGTATCGGCAAGGCTTATTTTCGAGTATTATATTCCACGGCCGTTTATTTTTTGTTTATTTTATCTGATATATTTGTCAGTTATGTCGAAAAACGAGATATCAGCAGTCTTAAAACGCCCACGTATACTATCTGTAAAAGCCCAATTAACATCAATAGTAAAATTCGAAGTAGGTAAATGGATTATTAGTTGCGTCATCACCGCGGCGGGTGGCGCGTGTCGCGTGAGGTTGGTCATTTTCAAACTCCCTCCGCCTGTTGCGCAAATTCAACGTGAGTCACAGGTGTCGTCGGGCGAATCGGTACTTCGCGCCTATTTATTTATTTTTTTTCACATTATCGCGTCTCGCGTTGTCCGTGTCGTTCCTCCGTGACGTAATAAAGTGCGTGTCGCGTCCGATCGACGTCGGGAGTGCCGTGTTTAAAGTGCCGCGCGTTCGTATTTCGACAATTGATGCGTGCGCGATTGTGGTTAACCGTGCCTTCGCGAGTGATCTCGTCATGCAAGTGCCGGAAGGATGGCAGCGATGGAGCGAAGTAGAGGAGGCCGAGGAGGTCCCCGGGTTGGCAGCAGCGCAGCCAAAGGGTAAGTAATTCATCATTTGTTATTTATTATTTATTATCTACGAAATTGGTCATCTATTTTAATCTGCCCGATAACAGATCCACGAGTTGTTATTATAATATATGAAACATCATGTACTACTGTCTTAAAATAGGCAAGGCTGAGAGAGCTTAGCCGAAATATTTAATCCTTTAAAGACCGGCTTTTTTTGTCAAGAAGAAAGATTTCATTTTGTGTGATTTATGATTAAATATAATTTTTTATATAGTCTTATAATTACATAAAAGGAGGAAGGCTAATAAGGCCGAACTTTGGTGGCCCTCATTATCTAAACTTTGAAGGCTTGTAACTCTAGTTGTGTTTTCCCCAACGTAAAAAGTTTTTATAGGGCATTTGGAAAAACTCTCAACCTCAACTATATGAATACTTCATAAAAAAAAGTGCGATATTTATGGCCCAAAAATCGGCCTTATTGGCCCTCCTCCTTTTAAATAGTTTTTTTCGTAAAATTTAAAAGTTTTCTAAAATAAATGTTTCGCTCTTTAAAAAAGCTTAAAGAGACTGATCTATTAAAAAAAAATCAAAGTCAGCGATTCTTCAAATAAAAATTGTGGGACGATTAAATGTTGATAATTTGCTATCTCGTTTGTTGTATTAAAAATATCATAAGCACGGGGAAAGAGAAAGCTTCGGACGTTGTAACTTGACCACATCAAGCCTGAATCCCAATATTTTTCTCGCCGCGACAATTACCGTCTTTGCGCGAGGCCGCTGCTGCCGTGAAAGTCAATAGGCGCGGTGATTTTGAGGGAAATGACGGTCAGTTCGCGGCCGGAGAAAATGGACAGCCGCGCGATCGAGGAAAGTCACGAACGTTGGAACGCGTCCAACGGAATCTGACCAGAGACGACGGCGTGCCGTAATCGCGAAAGATCGCGCGTAATTGATCGACGACTCGCGAGAGGTGATCCGTAGCCGCTGCCGTTTCTGGAACGGGCGATTATATAAGAACGGTTCCGTTGCGGAAGGGAAACGCTATCGTGTGAAATTGTTGCAAGTATAAGGATTACGTTCGGTCTCTCCCTTTTTTTTCCTTTACGTAACCACCTGTAATGCGAAACCAAAAGCGGTATAACGGGTCGAGTAATTATATACGCGGCTCATACTGTCCGAATTTACATTATGCGATAGAAATGATAATCATTATGAGTGTTTCATGATGAGGTAATATTCGTTGGAGAGAAATTATTCAGGAAGACTGCATTTTCGGATTATCGAGCTGCTCATTAACTTAAAATGTATCTACGAATCTATTTTTTTAATGCATTGCTTTTACATACATTACGTCAAATTACTTTAATCATTTCTACTTTAATTACGATAAATGTTGAAATTTATTATATAATGCATACGAAGAAAAATTGAGGATATCGTATTGCATAATGTAAGGAAATAAATCAGAATTATTTTGGATAATTTAACAGTCCATTTTATTCCATTTATCATTAAAAATTAATCAAGCTGGCATAAAAGTTTTACTAATTGGCCTTTAAAATTTTTTTGAACTTATCACTATTTATAAGGTTTCTATCGAAATTCACAAATATATTTTTGCGAAAACAATATTTTTTATTCGCGGTTCGCGCATTTATACAACAGACAGCAATGTATAGATACGTGTATCTACAAAAAGAGAAACTTAAAGTTCTGCACATTCATACTTGCTCCGATTCTTGCTACACTGGCACTCATTAAGACCATTCGTATCTCTTAAATGCATGAAAACAAATGCTCAGATTGCATTGTCAGCAATTAAGTTCGCGTCAATTCAATAAGGATTACATTTTATTATTATATTAGATTAGATTTCATTTGATAAAAAAAACACATCCGGCCATTATTTCTTTTTTTTGAGCTTTGTAATAATTTCGGACTGTGGCTTCTGCCAGTCCAATGGTTTGCGACGGTACATAGGCCACGGAGGTACGGTGATTAATGCTGCCATAACGAAGCCAGCACCAAGAATATAAATTGTCTGCGAAAATTGTTGAATGACATATCCCCAGATTAAGCCAACTACCTGTAAAAATTCACAGTTTTTGATATTACAATTATCGATGAGTATTTTCAAAATTTCCAGACAATTGTAGCTTACCCCAAATAACGTTATTATAACCCTCGACAGTTTCTCCGCTCTGGCTTGACCGTCATAATCCTAAAACAAGTAGCATGAATAAATCAGTTTAAAATAAAAAGGAACAAGTCCTTTTTTGATCGCTTTTGAAGTATCATATGTCTTCTTAGATTTTCAATCGCTGCTTCGATTGGCAATATAATTCTTAAAAAGTTTTCTCATATGAAAAAGTAATTACTCAATATAAAGGTTTTATTGTTTTTTTTTTCTACTTTAGTTTTCTATTTATGGTAAAAGGGAGTAAGTTAACTTTATTATCTTTGTCCTCCAGCTGATATCATTGACCGAAATGGATTCTAACTTTGTAATAGTATTTATTCTTATGATACTTGGCATATTGCTAAGAAATTTTTAGATAATCACTTATTGTAATTACAAAAATAATTAAATTCACTTTTCTCAAATTAACAAAAAGTGGACTTATCCTCTTTCGGATTAAACGATTCAAATAACAAGAATGCATAAAGTACATAGTTTCACTGACAATGAGAGCACAGGATGGCATAGAAGTTTAGTAACTGATAAGCATACAATTAAGAAATTTATTTAAAGATTTACGATATAACTTGTAGTTACAATGTAAATTATTTCCGATTATTTCAATCGCATACAATACGTTGACATACGGTGCTCCCCTGATTCTAACCTCACGAAAAACGAGTACACGTTGTCTCGGACTTATCGCGAATGATAGCGATGATCAGCGTGATCGTACAAGGATCTTGTCACTCACCATGTGCGTCGGGATCGATTTAAAATATTGCATCCACGCGTTCATTGTGAACGAATATACGGAATATACGTGGCGGTGGAAAACAGAGACGCTCGTTTCGTTTCGTTCGATCGCTCCGACTTTGGGACGTGGTCGTGTTGTCGTGTATACGTCGTCGATTGCGCAGATGCGAAGTCGACCGGCGGTGCACACGTGCAGCGCGAACTTTAAAAAGAATTAAAATAGACTACCGAACTCGTTTAGAATGCCATATATGTTTCTCTATGTTGCATCCGTCTTGGTTAATGTACGCAGAGTGATGTGACACATCGATACGTTGCGCGTGTAACTACATTGAAAATTCGATCGATTTCGTCGATGTAACGTTTAATGAAAAGTATAGCCGTAGGCGATGTTTCTCAATTTTTCTTCATTCGATTTTCCAATTAATTTTGTGATGAAATTAAAGATATTTATGAGTAGATTACAAATATAAATAAATTTTATAGATAGTAGATTACAAATATATAAATTTTATAGTATATCCTTTTATCATTTCACCACCCAAAAAAAAGTATTTTATGGTCAAAGTGATTTTTCCTATCTTATATTCTATCTTACTGTTTTACAGCAAACATATTCCTCTTTCAATAAAGTGAAAACTACTTTTTTCTCTCTTAAACATTCTTGTTCATACTATTTTTCTCATGATTTCAGAGGAATCCTTTTGAGATCAATATAAGAGTAAAATCCTCTAAGATTTAAAGGATTCCACGTTATATATCAAAATTATTTTTTTTTTTTGGTGAAAGGAAATGGATTCCAAACTATAAAATTTACATTGAAAAAAAGTTCTGGTTAAAAACGAACGAATCAGAAAATCTTGTAGGATTGATCAAATATTCTGGTTATAAGTAGAACTCAATATTTTATAACTTACAATAACCAGAATTCCTATTATAATAATCAGAATATTTGATTAATCCTACAAGATTTTGCTGATTCGTCCGTTTTTAACCAGATTTTTTTTCAGCGTGTATATTTGTCATTTATTTATGATTCTCTAAAATTTTATCACAAAATGAATTGAGAAATTGAGAGATTTAAAATTGGGGAACATCTTGACAGCACTCTTTGTTGTAATTTATGACGCTCTGAATTATTTTATACAAGAGTCTTACGAGTCTTTTGTGTCTAATGGGGAATAATTTTGGACACATTTATCCATTTTTATTAGATTGACGAAAATTTTTATAGGAAAATGAATAGAAAGATTAATCATATTCTAGTTAATTAATGGTAAAATTAATTGTTCTATATAGATATCAATGATTAATGAGATTTTTCTGAGAACGTGCGCTATCGAAATCTTAGCGAATTGCAATTAATTGAACGCCACAAGCGTTTTCACGCGCGGGTTGCTTTATCGCTCTATCGCTTTCTACATTCGGCGTTCCTGCGGATGGAAACTCATAGATATTCCCTCGTCGTCATTTAATGACATACTTCAACTATGCATCATGCAGTTCGACGCGTTTTTCCGCACACGTGATGCATTCGCAACTAGTATGGAGGAAATCGTACGTAAAGTGCGCAAATATCGAAATCGCGTTGCACACAATTACGCAACAGAAATTCGCGATTCGGCATAACGCAGGCATCGCTTCCGCTTTCATGTGTCGTGGTATCTCGAATCACTAAACGATGAGTCTTAGTTGTTTTTCTCACAAAAAATAAGCGCGATCGAAGGAAATGATAGACGCTCGATTTGCAAAGTTGCAAAGTTCCTGAGATAACTCAAGATATTGTAGAGAATATTTAGGGCCGTTAGGCCAAGTCGAGATAAGCGAACGAAATAACGTAACAAGAGGAGCGTTTGGCTTAGCAGTGAGAGCGCTAGCCTTTCGGAACGAAGGATCCTGAGTTCAAATCCGGTCGGAGCGCCTTTAATTTTTCCGTCGCTTACAGCTTCGGATTCGCGTACTTTCGGGCAAGAGAGGCCCAGAAGGGGGGAGGGTTAAGGTAATTTTAGGAGGATGCACAAGGTAAATCTAAAAAAGGCATTTAAAGCATTCGCGCGCTGCCTTATATACATGTAAGATGTTGCAGATTTAAAAGAAAAATGCAATTGACGGATTTTTATAATAAAAAATGTTGTGCGACTCACTCTTATAAGCATCTTTACGATGAGAGTACATGAAATTAATTCTTCTTAACAAATCAGTTAAGGAGTAGTTCTGGAATCAATACTAATGTGCCTCACAGCATCCAATAGTGTGAAACAATTCTATTTGGAACGAAGGATCCCGAGTTCAAATCCGGTCGGGGCTCCTTTTTTATTTTTCCGTCGCTTACAATATCTTTTCCTATGATTATCGATTTATTTCTATCTTTCTCCCCTTTTCCTTATTTTCATTAATTTTTTAACAATCTAAAATTATATATGACATTCAACACTAAAATAGATTAAAATTGGCGTCTTTTTCCGTATTTTATATGAATGCTTATAAAGTAGTATATAATATAAAAACTACAGTATATTCGCTTCAGAGAACTAAATGTGTTGTAATTATTTTTTACAGTATCGATGATGGATAGAATGCCGTAGAAGATATTCTCTACAAACGGAGGCAAGTTTATTACTTTATAAATATTTTGCATGTGTGTATATATATAATAAAGAATATAGGATATATAGTGAGTTTCCTATGAATATATATAGTGATGGTAAGACAAGAATGTTCATAGTTTGAAAATTTTTATGTTATTTTTTTAAGATCATTATTTTATTATTAAATTACCAATGAAAAGAAAAAAGTATATTTTTCCTAAAAGTTCCTTTAATTATTTCTCATAATAAGGCACATGCATTGCTGCACTATTAATTTTTAATAGATAACATAAACTTTTCTAAGTTTCTCTCGTCTAAGTCTCGAAATTGTAGAAAAAATAATGTACAGTATTTTCACATTATACTTCAATTTATCTCAAGATTTAGTTACTTGGAATATAAATTACGAAAAATATGGCTTATTACTGTACATAAATCTTTGTCATATACATATGTAACTATACATATTTAAATGTTACATATGTAATTTGTCACCTATACATATGTAAATTACATATTCTTATGCTCATTATAATTTTAATATTTGAACACTTAAATAAATAGGACATTACTGATCATATGACGATCAGGAAATGATCGTGTTAATGTAACAATTTGAGCGTTTAACAACGGTGAATGTTGCATGTTTGCAATTGGAAATGAAATGTTGAACTATATTCAATCACTAAGTGTACTGCCAAATAAATTGATTGCCATGTCGATTATTTGAGCAATAAACACATTTGACGTGATTTTATTACAAAATTCTCATTTAATATTAGATTGATATTCACTGGTTTCAAACTGGTTTCAACTGATAAACATTTCATGTTTAATAGAGTGTCGTTCGTGCCAATCGAATCAGTCAATGAAAACAAATCGATATCCAGTTTTCGTTTGATAGTGAAATGTTATACATCAATAAATCTTCTTTAAGCAACAAATATATAAATAACAAAGAAAACAACATTAAGAGGTACAATAAATAAGCGACGCAATGAAAGAAAGCAAAAATTAATTTTTGAGACGACTCACTTGTTAATAATAATTAAATCTACAGCTTTGATATTTTTCCTTTAAAAATACAAGTTGAGAATTTAGATTGTTATTCGATTTGATATATCCAGCGGGAGATATCGAAAATGTGTTAAATGTGTATATCAAATACCATTTTCGTGACTTCTAGAAATGTCGATATTGCAGAGATAATAAATTCGATTTTCTATTTATTTGCGACGTTTCTTGTTTCTCTATTTGAGCTGACATTTTCGTTAAAATATCCGTGCAAATGGAAAACTTGTCAATTTTTTAATTTCTTACACTTGCAACATGGACTTTTGAACTTTATATTTATCACATATATATTATTCGTACTCTAATCCTCGGTACATTCTTTTTTACTATTTTATGAGTCTTACAATTAGTCATTTCAATGAGATATTTTTAATTATCGTATAGAATTTCCGTTTCATACGATATAGAAGGAAAATATCTCCCCCCTTCTGTCCCTCTCAGAGTTTATCCGATTATGAAATAATGTAAGATACGTACAAATGATGCACGTGATTTTATATAATTAGATGTAGTTTCATATCAGTTAGATATGCATCATCTCTCTAAAAGCAAATCAGTGAAACTCACTGTCAATCAACGATTATACACTGATTGTCAGTGTTAAGTATACCATTGAATATGAAACTACATCTGAAAAATTCAGTGGTATACTTAAACACTGACAATCAGTGTATAATCGCTGACAGTGAGTTTCACTGATTCGCTTTTAGAGAGTAAGTTTCCAATTGTAAATTTGGAAATACCTATTACTCCGCTAATTTGTTATTCCAATCGCTTTTGAATCTCATACGATATCATGAATGATACAAAATCTCGCAAAATCACTGGGAATACGGCATTACTACCGTGAATAATCGAACAATTATCATAAATGTAGAATTGAATTTTATAACTTTAGATAAATAAGCTGCATTGCGAAGCGCATAAATAATCGCGATAATAGGCGCATAAATATTCGCGGCGTTATAGACGTTTGACGAGACGCTTCTCGGCGTTGCATACAAGCAACTTCTCGTTTCGCGTTCGTTTCAAAGTCTGCTGATATAGTTCTCATCGGGGATGCAAGTGCTCCATGCGGGTGTCGACGGCACTTCACTGTGAGAACGCGCGAAATGTACCGCATCAGCAACGGTGGGGAACATGGCGAAAAAGTGGTTCTCGTTATATTCGGTCAGACTGAACTTTCTCATCATTTCGTATATGGGACCTGCAAACGATATTTTTATGAGTAAAACTTAATTCGTTTTTTCTACCGAATTTTAAATTGATAAAATTGAGATAATATCGAAAAATCGACCGGTGAAGAAATTATGGAAAATATTGAGTGGAGAAAAGAATGTTATATATAAAATAATTAATATGTCGATTTTATTTTCTGATTACATCGTGAATTAAATATTATGAAGATTAAATACACTTACCGGAACAACCTGTTATATAAACGGATACTTCTATGCTGCAATATTCATCAACAATATTTCGCAAAGCATTCGCGCCTGCCAGATCGATATGTGACAATGCGGTAAAGTCCAATATGAGAATGCGTAACTGTAAAGATTGAGATATTTATAAGATAGTAAACAAATGCAATAAAGATAACTTGCTGTATTAAATAAATACACAATTATGACAGAGTGAAACATTTTTCTATGCGGACAGTTTTGAAGAAGCACGAGTTACCTTTTTAATTTCCTCCGCCACGTTGCCGTTGCACGCGGCTTGTAGTCGTTTTTTTAGTTCCTTTTGAGGTACCAGCTCTGCAACTTTATACATTTCCTCACGAAAATATTGTTTAGATGCGAAATTCAGACTACCGGAATAGTGGAAGATTTTGATGCCGGGAATCTCTACAGTCTGAGAATATTTGTGAAATATTTATTTTCTGGTTAGTTCTCGTTAATAGTAGTTTTCATTTTGTTTTAAACTTGCCGTTTAAATGATTTATCAAAATTACTAAAATGCAAAGATTCTATATAATTGTGAAATTTATTAAAAAATTTGCGTATTTCCAAGAGAATAAATACTTATGATGTATGCATCGTAATAATAGAGATAGATTAATGCTGAGAAAAAATAGTTTTTTTTTTTAAATGCAAGTTTTTCGTACTCCTTTGTATCTTTTGGTGTCCAAGAAGAGCTCAGTGCCTGGTGCTAGAGCGAGCTTACACGTGTAAGGTCGCATCGCGAGGACGAGCAACCTTCCGATGCATAGAAACACGCCGATAAACAATCCGTACTCAATATCGAAAAGAACCACAACGACGAAGGTGACAGCCCAAATGACGGCGTCCGTCTTGTCCAATCTCCAAAATTGCATGAATTCGGTGACTTTCATTAACATCCCTTTTAACGCCACCACGATTATACTCGCTAGAATGCACTGTGTATCCCATAAGAATCAAATTGCATTTCGCTCATCGTTTCATATTTATGTATTATAAAAAATAGAAACAATATAGGAAGAATAATTACTCGTGGTAAAGGTTGAAAGAACGGCCCGATCCACAGCAATACGCTCACCAGAATCCCACATGATATCAAACTCGCCAACTGCGTATGCCCACCGACAGTTTGCTGAATCAACGATCTGGATAATGAAGCCGTGATGGGCATGCAGGAAAAAAAAGAGCCTACAAGGTTTCCCAATCCCTGTAAACATTCCGTTTCGTTGTACAGAATTGCTATACATACTTATACAGATGTATGCACATTAAGGAGAAATAATACGTGTCGATATAAATATATTTTATTATATTTAAAAAACATATTATATATAAATATGGATGTGCATTTTTACCTGCGCCACCAATTCTTGATTCGAGTCGACCTCATAGCCCCCTTTTTGCGCGAAAATCAATGCCATAGACATTGATATTGTATAAGCGACCATGGTAATTACGAAACAGTCTACTAAAATACTGGGTACAAGAGATAACGGTGGCACAGTTGGGGCTGGCAATCTGAAAATCTTGACCTTATAATAATTTGAAGTTTATTGCAATACCTTGCTTCCGCAGCTTGTAATTTTGTGAAAAATATATGATTTTTTTGTGATGAATTAATGAAAGTTACTTTAGTAAATTACTTTTAACATGGTCGTATGAGAAGCTAATATTTTCATAACGAATAAAATTCTATTACTACAAGCTGCGCAAATTAATTAAATGTTAGTTTAAAAGGCACATTTACCCTACTGGTATATCGCCCACTGTCATTACATTATAAGTATCTGCAAGATTCATTTGCATCGATACCAAAGTACCGATTACTACCACAAGCATTTCTATCGGAACTGGAAAGGGGCATAACTTTGAGACTCTTGGCTGAAAATCCAAATTATTCATTTTTAGAATGCAGGCATAATTAGTTTTACAAAATTATGTCTGTTTTTTTTTTTTACGAAATGCATGTGCATACACAAAACTTAATTACACATATTACGAACCTTAAGAACTTCGTTGTTGAATATAAGTGCTAAAATAGTGATGCAAGATAATATCACAGCCGTTATATTGACGTCGTTCATATTGTTGAAAACATCTATATAAGTCTGAAAAAAAAAAGATAAATGAAGCAAGTGCTAATGTAAATCGGAACGAAAGAAATACGAAAATTTAATTATGTTGCACATAACTTATATTTCATAGAAGTTGGATTTTAAATATTTCATAAAAGTTTACTATTTTTATCTTTACGTAAATTAAACGTATTAAATTAATTTTTTTATGAAATTTTTTATAAAATTTTACTTCGGTCAAGTCTCAATAATATCAGAGTGGAAGCCATACAAGGAAGAGATAGCGGGTTATATTATAGAATGACAAGTGGACATACATATTTAGAATAAACGGATATGGAAGCGTCGTTAAAATATCTTGTGTACTACTCGCTTCGCGTTTTATATTCGTATCAACTCGGAAAAATATGCAATAGAAGTTTGCGACACAAGTACGTAACAGAAATCGTTTGTTAACTATTGCGTGTGTAGCGTTTCTACTGAAACAGTACTTTGGTCGATGCGTGATTAGTGTTTTGTGCTTCTTGTAAGAAAGTTGATGCAACGGATGAAACAGTATGTTTTGTCCACGTATGTACATACATGTTTTGCTTTTATGCCATTTTGGTTTTGTTACATTACGATATCCTCCAGCAATGATGATTAATGTTCAAGTATCATCAAAATTAGAAGATGATTTAGATTGCTTCGAGGATTGAGTTTGCTTTAATCCACAGTTTCGTTAATCCATCTTTGTACTGTCAAAAATAGCGAGTTATCTATCTGAAATAGCGCGACGCAAATACTAACCCTGACCTTTTACAATAGCGCATAATCTTCACAATACATTACGTAACACTTGCTCAACACTTTAAATTACAATTTGATTGCATGGGGGATACGGGAAGCGTTTGCCACCTAAATATTTGGCATGTGCAAACGTTTTGTTTGGCGACGGGAGGAAAAGAAGGAAAAACAATTGGAGAAGCATATCAGAGGCGATATTGTCTTAGAAAGAGAAGACCCAACTAATGTTTGTAGCGCCAAACAAAATATAAAAGTTGTTACTATACTCACGAGAATAAGTTTGAATGCGCCCCTGCGCCGCGGTAGGTCGCTCAGTCCGAAGAGATCCTTTATTTGTGATGTAAATACATGCACCGCCGCTGCAGTCGTGAATCCACTCACGAGACTGTCCGCGAGAAGAGACGAGATTACGCCCAAACGCAGCACGTACATTCCTAACTAGACGAGAGATTTTGAGTGATACCACGAGAGGTCAAGAGAACGAAATGTACTGCACGAATATGCGCGAGCAACTATATGGGGATGATAATTAAAATGGACCAACCGACGGAAAATGCTAAACACGTACACAGTTTCTTAAATTGGGCTTGCCTTAAAATTGTTGTACGGGGAAAAGAAATTAAAATGCGAGATAAAAAGTGAATTAATATAAAATTCATTTCCTCATTCGGGAAAACCAATCGCGATTAAAATTTATTAATTCCAAAGGACACAAGCAAATACGTGATAGCATTCGAAAATATTTTTTACATATTTTTGCATTTAAAACTAAATGCGGTAAAATTGAAAACTTTCTACGTATATGAACCTCTCATGAATATTTTATTAAAAGGAAAATAAAAATTATACGATTCGTAAATGACGAAGAAAGTTAATACGTTTTCTAGATCAGATATAAAAACTGTCAGCATTATCTGGGATCGAGTAAAACAAAAAAGAGATTTAGCGAATGAAAAGTGTAGGGAAAGATATGATATCGGAGAGAATTGTAATCTTCGTAGAAAGTAGCGACGGCGATGAATTGTACACGATGTAGTTACCTGTATAATGGCAACCGTGAATGTGACTACGGTTGCAACTTCCACTGGTGAATATTGATGGCTTACGTCGGAAATTAAGGTGCCGCTCTCGGCTGACGTGTTATTTGTCGAAACTGCAGGGCTACTGTATGTCGTAACGACTTTGCCAGTCATCATGCAGACGAGCGCAAACGTACCTTAATCAACAGAAAAGCGGCAATCCTGCTTAATTACGAGGCTTTCCGAATTAAGTGGCAGCCAAATGTAATATCCGAATAAACGTTTGTGCATAATTATACGCTAATTTTGACAAATCTTTAGCTTCCTACGGACTATATCATCTTAATGCGCCGCATCTTCGTCTCTCCGTTTTTCCGTGCTCTTTGATACTTTCGTTAAAAATTAAAATTTACACTTGACACACGTACCCATTGAATTGTGTCTGGATGTGCCCAGAAGAAAGTACACCAAGACCGGGAAGAAAGCCATGTATATACCAACAATTGGTGGAACGTTACCCAATATTGCATATGCCATACCTATGAAAAAATGTATAATATCGATTACATTATAACAGAGACTAAAAGAACCTTGAATTTCGATGAAAACAATAATAATATTTTTAACTTGTTTTTGTTATGAATAGTTATGAATAGTACTGCTTATAGAAAATCGATTTTCCATATTACAGTAATCTTGTGTTACATTGCTAATTGTAAACTATGAATATCTGTTAATCTATAAAATATCCGGGTCTTCAATTAAGAATTTTAGCATTCTTCACGTTTATTTTCAATCTTACTTTATTCAGCTCTCTCTGTCCCTTTTTCCTCTTTCTCTCCTTTTCTTGACTGTTATTTAATTTATTGCTATATTATTGCTACAAGAGTTCAATGCAACATACCTTGTGGAATATGCATTACGGCAACAGTAATTCCAGCAACAACATCTCCTAAGATGTTATTCCTCCAATCATAAGAAGAAATCCAGTCAATCAGAGGTACCGTGCTTTTTAAAAGTGCAACTGGTTTGATACTTTTGCATCGTCTTGCTATCTCATTGCGAACTACAGAATTATAAATTTAATGTGTGATGCACATGCGCGTACAGAAAGAATATTTAATAAAACAGTTGGAATTTTTGAATTGTTGGATTTAAGAAGCAAAATAGTAACCATAAATTGTTTATGAATAAAAAATTTCTACATGAAAAATTAATTCTCTTAAAGATAGAAATGATTTTCTATTTTAATAATCTAAATTATTTTTATCCGAATCTGTATAATTACTTTTAAATCTTTGTAAAGTACGTAAAGATTTCCTTAATTCTTTTGTATACAAAACTATCGTGGTCACATTATCGAAAAATTATATAAGAAATATTATAATTAATTGGAAAAGATAACAGAGAAAAATAAATACTTAATGTGATATTTTACATATCTGAAATATTTTATTTGAATACATATCGACATATGAGATACGAAATTTCTTGTAAATTATTCATATGGCATAATTTAGCTTTCCAACGAAGGTAATGACCTTTCTTATGATCTAGCCTTGATATTTTTATGCGAAGAATAACGAGAAGAATCGATTTATGCAAAATGAGGCACATAATACTACTAAAAATCGTCTCTCAATCTAATTAATTTTTCAACTTCTGTATTTATTTATAGATATTCTTTCTTCAGTTTAATGAATATTATCAAACATTTTAAATCTTTTCTTAAATACATTTCGTGCTATATTTATATAAATTAAACAATGAAAGAAACAATTGGAATATATTTATTATATAAGTTTTACAATATCTGATATATTTGTCCCATAAAAATCTCAATAATATATAAAAAGGAAAAACAAAGTTTTATCTCTTCTATTTAAAGCGGACTTTTAAAGAACATTATTTTAGATCTCTTAAAACATATTTGAATTTATTGAAAAGTATTACAATTTAATGAGATTATACGGGTTAGCTCCATAAGTTTAAACTCTTGGTAGATTCGGGGTCGTTTAGTTTTTCAAAGAGGGCAGTGGCCTTCAAATGGAATCCTATTGCGTTCTCTTCCAACCGATTTATTAGCTTCAACCGGTTCTACTATTGACGTAAAATGCTGCGGCCAATGTTTCGAGCAGATTGTCACGTGGAGAAGCGGTCTCCCGTGAAAACACGCGAGTCGGAGTAAAAGGCAAGCGCGGTGAAAGGAAAATAAGTGATCTGTCCGCGCGAGTACATACTCACGCGAATAGATCTTGACACTTACGGATTCTCTTGGGCTTTACGTATTTGCACAAGTGATTAAGCTCGTCCTGTTGGTAGACCGGTCGTCTGACCATCAATTCCGGGCCAGTCGTCGACATATCGTCGCTCAAGTAGTCTGCGAACGAGCAACAATTGGGTGAGATCACTCACTGCGTGCGCGCGCGCGCGCGCGTCTGTGCATATGTGTGCGTATTATCACATATTTTCGGCAGATGATAATTAATAAATTATTGTGTTTATCGTTCATCGTCATCAGACAACGTGTTCGAATTAAAGACACTTCGATTTAGGTCGTAACATGTGACGTATCTTTTTAGTTAGACAACTTAGGAACACGTGCAGTATTTTTTCTCCTAGTATTAAAATGCAAAAGCAGATGAAACATAGATGCTTCAAAGACGCGAATTTATTATGTTTTGATACAGGAAATTATATGTAAAATAGGGAATTAATTTACAAAATTGGATTTATTAATAATATGACATAAAAAAACTCTGGATAACTGATAGAACTACTAGTGATATCACAGAAAAGAGGTAAAAAGAGGTAATTCGGATTATGTGTTAAACATGAGGAAAACATCTGTTTTTATATGTACATATTTATACGTGTCGAGTCAGGTGTGCATATATTGTGCTTAATGATGCGTATTTCATCGAAGTGATGAGAAGTAATTGCCAAAAAAGCTGATATATATATTTATACGGCGAGTGTAATTTATCAATCTTGCGAATTTTCCATCGGATTAAAGTTAGCGTAAGCAAATTTTGTTTGCTCGATGTAAACCGAAATAAGTACTGTGAGAAGATTAGGTTCGTGTAGTTGGTGTTGTCAGAAGAAATTGATCGAGTAAACGATAATGCAGTTGAGTGATGTGATAGGATTGTTTGATTCGATCGCTCGATAAGTTATAACGGTAAATATTTAAGGTAACAGTTTTTAGACAAATTAAATTACGGCGTATGGATTACGTTGACTCAAAAAATGAATGTGCAGAAAATAGAAGAGAGAAATTATAAATACATAAATAAATTAATAATTATGAAAATTAATAAATACATTTATTTTTTTAATAAATTATAATTACTATGAATTATTAATATTTAATATTGAAATAATTGAAAATGAGTTTCTTCGTAAAGTGAATAATTTGCAATCAATTTTTTCAATACCACTCGAATAAATCTGACCTTTTTTTAAAAACTTATATAGAAAATTGATCATCATTTTAATCGAATTATGTTAAATTTTTAAGAAAATATTTAATTTAAATCAAAATTTTAAACGTAATAGCAATAACTTTTAACAATCAATCATTTTTGTGCCAAATTAGACATTCAAAGACGAACGAATTGAGATCTGATTGTGGGTGTAAGTTTGCTTATTTACGATATATACGATTAATTCAACAAAGCGGCCTTCTAATAAATAATAGCTGATAATAATCGTCAATGCGATTAAATTGATTATTCGATGGCGTTAGAATTATTACTATTTCGATCACAAACTACCTGTTGACATTGCGAAAATGTCCCTCTCGCAGTATCTCGGAACTCGGCGATTATTCGCGTCTCTATTCGCGATGTGATAAGCACGAGAACTTTCACGGACTAAGAAGATCTGATAACTAAGCGCATGCTTGCAACGATACTCGTAGATACTGGTAATTGGCCGATATCCTAATTCAATATTTTCAATGGAGATAATTTTTAATGGGGATAATACGCGGCTGTATCACCTGATACACACGGTTTACTTTCAAGACTTTACATTTCTTATTGGGATTCCGCCGAGTGTCGCTAATTGGTCTTTGAGATAATAGATAAGCGAATTGTGAATTGTAATGAGACGATTGATACTGTACAGACATCGACAGAGAGATGCGTCTGTGTACGGCGGCGGGAGGGAAGGATTAATTAGAAGAGAATGTCACATGATGTTGAGTGACACTGTTTAGGGACACAGTAGGTAGTTATTTCTTTATCGTAGTTGGTCGAATAATGTGGTGAATCGTAGAACAAAAATTTCGTAATTTCAAGTTTTTAACAGAGCAACGTACGACGATAAGAAGTTTACATAAGAAGTTAAAACATGGAAGAGTTTATATAATATATATTTAATTTAAATAAGTTTTTTATCAGCTGTTCTATTTTTTTAAGATTCAAGTATTCAATTAGAACAGTTTAATATTCTTTATTATTCTTCTAAAGAATAATAAAAAATATTAAACTGTTGTGATCGAGATATCTGAATTTCTGATTTCTCTTTCCGCCTATTATTTTTAAAAAGAATAACAACTTAAAAACATTTTTAAAAAGAATAATAAACGGAGACAAATTGTGAAATATAATTAAGAAATTAATTAATGACAAAAAGAATAAAGACTTAAATAACATTTCCAAAAGGAATAATAAACAGAGACCAATTGAAAAATATAATTAAGAAATTAATTAATGGCAATTCTTTGCAAAACAGAGCACATAAAAGTGAATATTTAAATATTACAATATCAATAATTCTTTTAAGTAGAGAACCCGCGAATGCACATTTAAATAATTCTTACAGATTCACATTGTCACACACTGTTTTGATAATCTCATTGATCGTAGCACACTTACTGTAACGTACGATTGATAATTTTCACCATAACAACATTTTAGATAAAGAGAATTCCGGAACAGCGAGAACGAACGTTGTCGAATTAGTAGTTCGGTTAGTTGAATTCTGTTGTACTCACGCCAACCGCCGATTCAATAATTATTCGAACGTACGCATGGTTTCGCGAACCGCAAGTGTACGCGGCGATAAACGAGCGCATAATGCAACATGCGGCTCCTTCCCGCAGCACACGTGTGTGCTAGTTGCGGATCCTTCGTACGAGGCACGACGAATTTAAAGATTCGTTCGCTGCGTGACGTGTTATTCTCTTTGGATTCGTAGCGTGATGTCACATGTCGCGAGAAAGCAAATTGCGCGGATAACGAGACACATTGCCAGCCGTTATAACATTCTACCGCAATCTGGTTACGTCGGTGCCGATGATAACGAACGAGTTCAGCGTACACTCGTCGCTATTAAATCTTTCTCTTTCCTGCTAAATTATCGTGCGTGTATCTTTAGTAAGTCCCAGTAAAGTGACAGTAAAGTGACAGTAAAGTGACAGTTGATAATGATTGATCAATATTACGTTGTGATATTGCTCGGGATATGCGTCGTTGTCTCTCCTACGATTACCATATCATCGTAAGTAACACATAATTACTGTGCCATGGAGACAGTTTTGAATCAAATTTATCCGCGGATAACGAATAGTAAAGACTTTGAATATTTATTTAAATATTAGCGTACATAAACGAGAAAAATTTCAGACAATGTTTTTACGATATGACTATTTATTAATTAATAGTATCTCGTTCCTTAAAAAATCAATTTTCAATCGCTCGAAAGCTTTTAATTATGTTTAATTGTTTGCGTATATGTATGAGAAAATCAAAATAATTTCCCTTCATACCTGTATATTTTTACGGTACAAGAATCTTTCTTCTTATTCAATCCTGATTAGAGACGTTTCGTGAATTAATGCACATTAAAACTGAAATGTGTGTGCACGAAAACTATCAATAATGATATGCTCTTTTATCGTTCAGTCCAGGGATTCATTTCACTGACTCATGTCCAAACACAACGACTGGATCTCCTCGCGCTTTCGTTCTCACAAGATCGTTTCGATTACGTATTAACAGGTCGACCTCAGGCGATAGGCACTGGTCTCGGAGCACGTTGCGCGTTGCCCTCAGAAAATCGACTCCCGTGATTGGCGACACAAAATTTGGAGAGAATTTCGTCAACCGCGATCGTTAACACGACCTGCTACTCTAATCAGCAATGGGAGGCGTTCCCATTGCTCCTCTCGGAACAATGAATATCGGCCAGATTTCTCTTGATCTTGAGAGATCACGAGCAAACATCGATTGCGACAGATAGACAGGCGGGAGGGAGTCGACTTTGAAATGCCTTGATGTTTCATATGTTTGTTTGTTGAAACGCTATTTTAGATACGTTATGACATATACATATCGTAGGCAAATTGGCTATTATAGGAAAATAGCTTTTGACTAACTTTTGACTGCTATCTTATACCTGGTATGCAGGTAGTACATGTCTACATTGAAAGAAACATATAGTTACTTTTGGCCTCAATCACAATTTTATAATATTTCTAACAATAATTATGGTTAACATAATGATGCATATAGTTAATTTAATCATATTTATTGTTAGAAATATTATAAAATTGTGGTTGTGGCCAAAAGTAACTATATTTTTC
>VBVQ01001468.1:0-34390 GCA_011636635.1 Tetramorium simillimum
ACAGATATATAATTATATACGAAATATGTCCATATATGTTTATACTAGATTCTTTCTTTTGTAAAATTTCTCTTTAATAACAAAAATAATAGTAATAGTAAAAACATAAAAAGTAATTAAAAGGATAATTTTCGTATGGTTTTTCTTTATGAAAAGTGAAGTTTGAAAAAATGAGGAAAAATTGACCATGTATAATCATAACATACTTATATAGACTTTCAATCATAAATATACATACATGATTACACATTAATATTCTTAGGGTAATCTTTCCTCTGATTTTAAAACAAAATTTTTTGCGAAAAAAACATTGCAAAAATTAATCTTTTAATTATATTTCTGTTTTTTCATTAACTGTTATTTTGCTTATATTAAATAGAAATTTTACAAAGGAAGGAAGTTAGTATAAACCTGTATGGATATATTTCGTATATAATTACATACATTTATATATAGTTGTATATATTTATATTCGTTCATATATGAAAAATTTTTTACCGGGCTGTGAGAAAATATACTGAAAAATAAAGACTATTTTGAAGAAATCATGATTATTTTACAGAAGATCTTTTCAATGACAGTTTATTTCCAAGTTTCAAAAATTAAAAAGTCCTTTTTGAACTTCGAAGGTTCTTTTATGTACGCGACTTAAATGCGAACGAATGCATGATTTCGATCGTAATGAATCCTGATTAACCGACCTATGCGTGAAGCTTCTTGGACAACTCGGATCGACACGTTCCAGGGACGATTATGTCATAACGGCGCCGAAAAGAAAGTCCGTCCAATGATGATAATTAATCTCAATTGCCGTATGAGGCAATACTTTGCGTGGGGGGTAAGCTTCGGCGACGATGACAACGGACTTCGCATGACGCTCACATCAAAACAATGAGGAGGCCATTTGCGATAGTTTGTGCCGTTAAGAACGGAGAGACTCGAAGGACGCCTGATGTGAATCTCTAAACACTCGTCACTCGCCGCTCGTGAAAGGATACGGACTTCCGATAAACTTTCCGTTTCTTTTTTTTTTCTCTTTTCTTTACTGTTCCTCGTTGCTGAATTTCCGCGTATAGCCAGTCCTCAAATATCATAATAAGAAAAAGATTTCGCTCTGGGAGGTCAATTAGTGTGACGATTCCACTTCGCAACAGTACTTTTTCAATTATTATGCACTGTTTACATCGTTCGCGCTATAAATAAACTTCGCGTTCGCATGCGTGGCTGGTCATGAATACAAATCATATTTCACTCTATTTCTCTCTTGCTGCGCTGATTATTAGCAGTGTAATAATAGCCTCAGAGTAAGCATATGTAAATCCCAGTGCATTACGTCAATTAATCACTTGATAGTACAGTAATAACTATCTAAAATCCTACGAAATTGGCAGCACATTATTGACTTCACGCTGCCGTAATCCTAGATAGACGCTTATCGACACCGCGGCCGTACGATATGTGAGTTACATAAACAGTAACCGATTAATTTTTATCGGTGAGGTGAGGTAAGCAGTTTTTTTTGCGGCAAACCGCGATGTGTATTACATATGCAGCGCGCGCGTTATACGCAACGACGCGCATTAACCGTAATGCGTCGCACCGCCGCTGCAGCTGAGAATCCACGAAAGCTGCTGGGATTGATACTCGAAATAATTACGCGCGGAGGTGCGCTCGCGTATAAATGCAATCGCGTTACCCGACTCAATTAGGAGGGGAAATTTCACTTCCCCTCTTGCTCCCGCATACGGTGGTTAAGCATTTACACGCGCGAAAAAAAAAAAAAAAAAGACCGTAACGTCGGCCGGATTCGATCCGAGCGTGGAACCTAACCGGCCGAGGAACCGTAATTCGCGAAAAGTTTCTCGCGTGTTCGCAATTACACTCCACGCGTAATTTAACGGCGCAATTAAGAGGTGGAGTCAAGCGGGCGATTATGTGCGCACTTTCCAAGAACTACTTTTATTTTTCGGACGGACCTTACCGAAGGATTCCGCTTTTTACTACCTCCGTTTTTGATCCGTTAAAAAACATTTCTTGCGGACAAGAAGTTGAATTACGTTGTTACTCACTGCGGCGCGCGTGTGTGTATGTGGTAACAAGGTCTAAGATAATAATAGAACTTGGACTATTCTTGTATAATGTTCTCGTTAAATCGACATATCATAAGTAAGTCTATGTATGAATGTGTCCATGTTTTTTACATGCGGAACATTAATCAAATGTTTTGAATAAAGTATCAATTAATTAAAAATTACTGCGCTTAGACTATTAATAATTCATAAAGTATTTTTCTGCGCTCCTCTCAGTAAAATATCTTAATAAAATACACACTTCACGGTAATGTGATAAGATAATACCAGATCAATGGAAAAATTTAATGCAACATGACGTTTCTAGTTTATTTAGTCTTCAGCTAGGTAATTTACATGTGTAAATTAGACTGAGAAACTAGACTTCATATAAGCCAATGAAGTCTTTTCTGCAGTTACGGAAGAAAGATCTTCTATATTTACCTCCTCGAACAGACATAAAAATCGACGATATATAATTCTGTCTATAATCCTGTCATCGATAATAAAATTTAAGCGGATTGTAGGTTATATTCTAAAAATTTACCCAAGATAAATAATCGACCGTGGTCGTCAGATCTGAGTCTTAATTGATCGTAATTTTTGTCCATAGACATGTGCCAAAAAAAAAGAGGATAAAATATGAAAACAAACGAAGTTGAAGAATGAGGAAGAAGAATGTGATTGAGAAATTGGAA
The DNA here is from genome assembly GCA_011636635.1 of Tetramorium simillimum. Lineage (NCBI taxonomy): Eukaryota > Metazoa > Arthropoda > Insecta > Hymenoptera > Formicidae > Tetramorium > Tetramorium simillimum. Next base: position 2,768 of record VBVQ01001468.1, read on the forward strand.
CGAAGTTGTATGCGAAGTGACCGTGCGTAACCGTGATCCACGTGTATTTAACAGGAAGGTCACAAGTGCGCCAAAGTGTGGACAGCTGTCGTTCAGAGCCAACTTATTAACGAAGCTGCTGATCGGGACATTGTTTAGTCAGTTGCATTCGTTCATATGTGATCGACGAAAAAACGATGTACGAATCCAATGTCTAATGTCCGGCTTCATTTCTTCGGAAAAACTAATTTCGATTGCTTTCTAGAAGTCATCCAATAATCGTTCGCGAATTACGATATGCACTAGATATACTGAAAGAAGGAGGAAATAACATAGTCCAAGAAAATGATTTACTTATGATAAATACTCTTTGATGTTTGATCTCGTAGAAGGAAATTCGTATTTTTATATTCTTATCGCTATTTGTAATCTCTTGTAATCTTGTTTTTGCACTCGAACTCTTTTCAACATCATACAATTTTTTTACTATTTCATATTAAAAGTTTCGACATAATAAGTTCTTAAATTAAGTTCTTTTATATAATTTTTAACAATTTATATCAAATAATTTATTATAAAATAAATTAATTAATAAACTATTTAATTTAAAAAATCTTGCTTGAAAAAGAAACATGTTAATATGTGATGTTAACGTAAATACGTGATGAAGATATAGGTTATATTATATATTGTATTATATTAAAAGGAATTACGTTTACGCGACTCACATTTAATGGCGCATTCGATCAAATATTTAGCAGTAAATGTGATTGTCTGATATGTTAAGAGATGTCTCATATCAGAATTGAATTCTTCATACTAAAACAACAAAAGTAATATTTTCATATTTATTATAATTTTAGCATTAAATAAATTTAGCAGAAAATATATATCAAAATAAACTAGCTATACGAGACAGGTTGAATTAGCAGGCTAATTGATGGATATCGAAGCTAAAACTTGGAATGATATTTGCACCGATCAATTACTAGTTGGTTGAAAAGATATATTAGACGACAGAGAGGAGTTAGAAAAAAATAAATAAAATTTCGTTATATTTTTGTTCGATTTCATATTTATCGTTATCGTTATATATATCGTTTTATATTTTGTCCGATAACAAATCGTTAAAAAATAAGATAGAAAAATGCAATTACAAGATTTATTTTCAAAATCTTTCGTAGATTGATTTTAATCGTCGATGAACATTTCCCATTTTTATTATTTCGAATTTTGAGCACACTCCGTTCATAAAATTATTTTTTCGCATTGCGATAAGCTACCTGTTATGATAAATTCATTTTTTTGTTAGTGTTTAAAATAAAAATTTTCAACTTTATCGTGATTTTTGTGGTAAGAGTTGCGATCGGTAGGAAATTTGATATGCATTTTGATCAATCGACATTTAAAGTAGTTCATATTACGTACTCCTCGTTTGAATTCGTATAAACAATGCTTATTTCATACTAATAAATTTATTGAAAATACGAATTGATAATAATCGTGTGGGAGCTTTTACATTAGAAAATTCGCTTTTACTTTTAGAGTGAAATTTGTGTTGTTGAAAAGCGACGCGGTAGCGATTAATAAATTTCACGAGTAACAAAGTTCACCACGTTATAACCACACATTGACGCCGAGCGTCCGTTCCAAAAACTAATTACCCTCGCAAATTGTTAGGAAGCGATCGCTCGTTTGCACCATTAACATCGTTAGAGTCGCCGCAAAGCGACAATAAATCGATCGCGAGACCGCCGCTCGGAAGAATCGGCAAATGTCGCGAAATGAGAAAACAAGTAAAAGAAAAGAACTGTTGTTTGCCGACCGCTACGAATCAGGTTTATTTTCGTGTACACGAGCGCGATATTATTTCCGTCCTACCCAATATAACTAACGACGCTCCCTTTTACAGCCCTTCTGCCGCTTGCGTCACCGGAGTCGAGGCGGTTAAAGTAGATAAAAGTAATTTGCTAATGGATGCAATTTTCTTCATTCACGAGCGAGCAGGCTATGGCGACGGCACGATGGCGTTGGTGGTTTATAATTCCCCGCGATTCTAATACAATTTTCGAAAGTCGCTCCGCGAAAAAATTCTACCGCTGAAAAAACCGCCGCGGTACGCCGCCATGCGCGATCCCCGGCTCTCTCTCTCTCTCTCTGTCTCTCTCGGCAAGCTCTAAATAATTGAATTACGCGCTACGTTACGTTACAATGCGAGTTCGGTATTATCGATAGTAATATATAGTGTCAGCAGCACGATTCGTGGTTCGACGCGCGCGCAAGCGGCATAAACGACGCACGATGCGAATAAAGACGCGCCAATTAACAACGACAAAGCGTCGACCATCATCGTACAAAATGGAAATTCAACACAAAGATACCTAGTGCGCGCACTACGTCATTACAAATTAGTTTTAATAAAACGGCGTAAATAATTTCTCTCAGAGGAAGAGATCGATTCGGTGGGGATGTGAAACATAGGAATCCCTGCGTGTGACCTAATTTCGCAGAAAATTCAAATTCACGTCCTTTTAAATAAATTATTAATAGGTAAAAATTTTAATAAAAAAGAAATGACAATTCTATTTTCCAATATTTGTCCGGGTATTTTCCAACATAAGAATAATAAAAATAATTCGCGGAATTTATCATAGAATTGATCATTCTCTCGCTTTATATTATCTCTCAATATATTCCATTGTATTAAAAATAATGGCCGGAATTTTTTGATGCAGCAGTATTTGAAATCAATAACGCAGTACAGTATAAAAGGTTGCTTATTATTATAGCGGGCTGCGCTTCATTGAAATTGTTGATAGAACTGCAAATAACGGCGTCGGCGATTATTTAACTGAAATAAAACATTCCGTTTGTAAAGCCGCAGTCAGTTGCGCGACATTTTTATATCTAATCACTTCGCGCAGAGTTTTTTCGGATTGTACCAACACGATCTGCTTAATCACTTTATTACTATCTCCGTGAACTTTGTATAATAACTACCGGCGCAGGAGATTGCTGCATCGAGAGTTTTTATCGAACATTGCATGTAATTTTCTCATGTTGCCGGCAACCGATCATTCACGTTTGAAAGACGGGATATCTATCTTACGTAACGTAATTTCTTGTACGTGTCAGAAAAGTCTTCTAAAAATACATAGTGGAGAACGTAGTAGAGAGTAGTAATTTTGCCGTCAATGATCTGACATACGGCGTAATAGTGAAATAACATACAATCGAATATCTTTCGAACGCAGCAAACTAATCTATAAAAAGCCCTACTTAAAATTATTATTGCGAGACTTCAATTTGTTATCAATGCCACACGTTACAACAATTTTTAGCATTTGTTTTGCTTCTTCTTCTTTGTCAAGTTCAATAATTCACTTTATCAGAGCCTAAAGTTTTTCGAAATCGAATCACGATTCAACTCGGGAAATTTCGGCGCAAAGACTTCTCCACCGTATGGTCATTCAATTTGATTTATATATTCGACGTGCTGAATCCTGATAAGCGCTGACCGCGAATAATGAACCGAAACAATGGCGATGAGTTATGGTATCAAACTCAATTTCTCGATAGCGCCGCGAAGTGTAATGTTTTATTAGCTGTACGCATAATTGAAGAGGTGGCGTGCGATAGGCTGGTCAATTAACGCTGATGAACATTGCGAGTTCGTTCCATAATCAATCGGCGCGGTCGGTCTATTCGGGCAATTACTCGCTATACTCAACTATGCTTTTGATAGAGCATAATGACATGGCTAAACTATTAATCACTAAGAAATTATAATAACGGAGTGTAGCAACATTGTATACTGTAGAGCGACAATAATTGAGATCAGAATTTAATTTCAAAAAAATAAAATAAAAAGTTGCAGTGTAAACGAAACATTTATTGCGCGTGCAATCGATTGTGAATATTCAAAACAAGCATGAAGCTTATATGAAGGAAATAGAAAATAACGTATGGAACAAATAATGCATTTATGAAACAAACTATCGCGTAGTATTGCTTTATCGTGAGGAAACCTTTTTCTCATTTATCATCTGCTTTGTTACTTAGCAACAGAATTGTAAGGATTAATTAACGAAATTCGCAATTATTTAAATAATATTAAAGTAAAATCACATAAACCTCGTGTCACGAAAAACGAAGTTTTACTCTCTGCAACTTGGCTTCTCAATGGCAGAGCATTGTTGCGTAATGAGAGGCCTAAAACTATATAAATTTGGATTTATAACTTTAATTCTAATTAGACGCTAAAATATCCGTCATTATAACTTTGCGAGCGCTCATTACGTGTTGCTATAAAAAGTTTGTTGACATATATCTATCGAAATATTCCGCACTTATAGCCGATGCTGAAAATTTCATAAAAATTGTTACGCGATGAAACGTAAAAAATTTTTTCAGCTCCTTATGATACTTCTTTCTCAATCTACTTTGCTTCGATAGAATCAAGTCCCTCAATATTAACGAGCGTATTTGGGATCCGTATCTGATCCCGCAGCGCGATTTAGTTTGCTCGTACACGACGTTAAACGGTAATCGATTTTTCATATCCGGCAATCGACATTTATAACTGGACTTTCCCATGTGTAACACATTTTTAACGTTTCCAATTGATGGGGAACTTCATAGAAGGAACTCACTCCCTTTGATTGTGCGCGGAAATATGAAAACTGGACTACGTATGTTGAGACCATCCCGCGACCGCCGAATGGAGCCACCTCCGGCGAACGAACGGCGAACGCTGTCTCTCAATTAACGCGACAAAGTTAATTAAACGTCAGAATGTCGATTCGTCTCCCGTGCGCTGGAGCTTGTATTGAACGTCATTTTACATCCTCTATTTGCTAGACACTGACATCGACGGTTACGATCGTCGATGGCTACTGGCGCTTTCCTCGCGTGCTGCAGTAGCGCGATATTAAACGGTTTCTATTAAAAATGTGACCGTTTCTTTCCCCGATGATAAATATTTCGCTTATATCAGAGAACCACTTTATAGAGATCGTTTTATGCGACACAACTATAACTTTAATTAATTTTGCAAGAATTGAAATTGATCATAATAAACCCTTTTACGTCAATTACTGGAGTTAATAATTGAATCCTTTGTAAGATTTTTTTAATGTACAAAAACATAAAATGACGAAAATTACGACATTATTTCTAAATCGTTATCTTTTTAAGAGCTAATAAATAAACGTCCACGATTTGATAGGATTTTGTGCGAACTTTTTAAATGTAATAAAATATGACACAATAGAATCTCTCTATTTGCATTCCGTAAAACGCAATAAATTCATATAGTCATAAAGTCAATTTTTCATTTTTTATCCCGTTCGACAAAGGAATTTTGGTTTGAAATTTTCCAACGCAGAACAGAGATTTTTTTTCAATTTTACAGTACAATTTCAACAAACTTTCACAATATACTATTGTAATACAATACAGCCTCTACTTTCATCGGAAACACAACTCGCGCATCCGACGAGACGCGACCAAATTCTTATCGGACGTGATGCCGTCTGTAAACCAGATCCGAGACTTCACCCGCCAGATAAACGATACGTCTCGACGACTGAAAGCGATCTTGGGATGCAGACGCTTCGTGTGTCCTTCGTCGTTATTCGTGGACATTTTTATGCCGTAGCGCGAGCCGCTCTTCCGGATGCGACAGCAAGTTTCGCTTTTGTTAGTCCTCGTATAGAGAAAGAGGATCCAGAAACATCTGTGTATTCTGCAGAGAGAAGTGCTATACCGTAGGTGTGACGCGACATCAACAGAGAGACTAGGCTACAAAAAAATAAAACCCTATTTTCGTGACGTACGTATTTTTAACGTTATTTAAATAATTGCAAAATCAATGATTCTATTTATAAGTGGTATAAAGTAGCGTTTCATAAATTCAGAAAAATAAATAAAACTTGAAAGAAATAAATAAAACCTTTTAAAAGCTTGTATAAAAGCTTTTTATACAATAAAAGTAGATGCTTTTTGTATTTGATATAATATAAATGGTTCAATTATTTATTTTAAAAAATAATGTAAAAATAAATCGACTTAAAAAAATAAAATTTATATAACTTTCTTGTTGCACTTTTCGATGCTTTAAAATTTCTTATCCAATGTCAAATTTGTATAAAAATAAACAGCTGTTACTATAATAAGCGTGATATAAGCTGCATTAAAATAAATTTTGTAACGTGAAAAATGAATGATTGACACGGTGATTTATGGATTTGGAGGAAATCATTAAGGAAATCATAGATAGGAACAGTTTGACGAGACTCGACTTTTCTTCGAACACTTAATATGGATAGGCTTAATTGACGTAACCGATAACTTGATTGACGGGCCGGTTTATAGAATATTGGCACTTCAGTACTCGTACGATATCGCATGCCGGCGCAGTAATGATCGATCTTTGTGTTTCTGTGAAAAACTTATAGCGAAATCCTCGAAAATAAATTTATGGGCTGTATATTACTGTATATACGTCCATTCGTCGGGATCGTTAATTGGAAAATCCGCATAAAAAACGGCTGTAAATGTAGTGTACGTTATATACGCCGTACATAATATAAAATATCATAAAACATATAGTTAAGGATAAAGTATGACCTTCGAATAAATTTTCCGCCGTCACAGAAAATGTTCAAATGGTTTTGTCGATTTGCGCAAAATGACGCAATATAAACGGTAATCATTCGTTAGCTATAAAAAAAAGCAATTTGTAATTTATTGTGATGAGATCATCTCAGGATTGAAAATAGTCCTTTACGATTTAATTCATTACTCAGGACTAGTTAGATTTTCGCTAAACAAAGTTTCATATTTCCATTTTTATCTTAATTATCAACGAGAGGATTTAAAATCGAGATAATCACTCCGATGTTGATAGATCTAACAATGATCTTTATACATTAATAGCAATCAACATAAGTATAAAATACATTTCTCTATAACTGTCAATCGAAAAAATTAAAAGTTTGAAATAAGAAGAAATAAAGGTGAAATAAGGTGATAATTTTGTGTATACTTTTACATAGTATATAATGCAATTATTTTTTAAATTAAATTTACTTGTAAATATAAAACAAACTGCAAAAAATAAAAATATTCTTTCTGCATTTCTGAAAAAAGCTAAAAATCTCTTCTAATTCTTAAATTAAAATCTTATCGTTACATTAGCTTACAATATCTTCATAAAATACCACTTATATAAGCACTAACAAATGCAACGTTAAAAATAGAAATACGAATGCGGACCAAAGGATTTAAAACCGGAAATCAACCGGCAGTACGTGACGTCCTTGTGCCTGAAATGTCAGCGGCAAAACCGTCAGCGTTTTAATCGCAGCATCATCAAGTAGCATCCCGAAGAACGAGGAATCATGCGGACTTCGACGACAATATTGTAAAAAATGTCTGATCGGGAAAAGGACGTGCGCTGTCGCAAGGCAGAATCTTTGTGAGGAGACAATCAAAGTAGAAAACGTAGAATACGTTTGAGAGATCAGCCTGTCGCTCTGAGATTAGCCGTCATTTTCTACGGCTCGAACACTTGTAGCGGATTAATCTCTCTTCTTCCGTTTATCGGTATAATTTTGGCCGGCTATCGATCTGTCTGGAGAATGACAGGTAAATTCGACGACCACCTACCGCGCGATAATAACCGGTGACTAGCTTTCGGGAAACGCGTTTTTTTTTCCCCGGCAGCCCGGCTGTTTGGCGACAGAGAAAGAGAAAGTACGATCAAACGAGAACGCGTCTGCCTCTCTTCCGCCGCTCACGTCGAGACTTTGCTGAAGCTCTTCCAGCCGAACGTTCACGACGCCCGTAATTTCGCCCGGCTTGTTCTTTTCTCTTTCGTTTTATTTTCTCAACTCGGGCTCGGATAATCCAGCGCGCGCCTAATGCGGCGCGCACGTAACGGCGCTATACGCGCCCACGCGTGCGACGATTTTTCGGGGCTCTCACCCTCATGCGGGGGTACCTTGTCGCGTTTTTTATGCGCGTCCGACCGCCCACCACTTATCGTTAGTGAGCAATGTTCTCTGATGAACACGCCCTAGGCCGAAAATCCGTTTACATATGGCTTTATTATCTATGCAATTCAAAATTTCGAAATATGTTTCGCCGCATCTTTTACGCGCGGCGTAAATTTCAAGACTGCACCCAAACGAAAAAAAAAGTATTTTATGTTTAAAGTGATTTTCCTACAATCTCATATCCTAAGCTTACTGTTTTACAGTAAACATATTCCTCTTTTAAAAAAATAAAAAATACTTTTTTCTCCCTTAAATTCTTGTTTATACTAATTTTTTCTTGATTTCAGAGGAATCCTTTTGAAGTCAATACAAGAGTAAAATCCTCTAAGATTTAGAGGATTCCAAGTATATAAAAATGATTTTTTTTAGGTGTGGAGCGGTGATAACAAGGCATTATAAAAAAATTTTAATGCAAATTATTTCTTTAATAATTCCTTAAGTCGTAAAACAATTTTTGAAGTTGCAAGTAATAAGCAAGACTATATCATGAACTATAGATCTTTAAATGTAAATAAACAGGGAACAGTTATAACAGAATAGTTTCCCGTCGAGAATAGAGATGCCGTCGAATTAGTTCATATGAGACTAATTTCAGAAACTCGTAGGTGTATATGGGTCTATGTTCCGTAAAACGATCTCTACCAGCAGAAATATAGTCGAGACAGTATGCGTGACTTAACGTTATATGTGTTACTTCGCGTACAATTATAGTCGTTAAGAGCAGAAATTGTATTGAGGCGTTGCGTAATAACCCGACACAGGATATCCACAATAGTAAGCATATTAAATACACACATAGCTGCATATTAATCAAAACGCAGCGCGCGATGTAACTGTGATTGCATTTGTTAATTATGAGTTAGGAGACGCGTGGGGAGAATATACCCGGGCTGCAATTTAATCACGTAAATTGCGCTCGCATTGCTCAATACTTAGCGTAACATTTGACTTTAATTAATCAGTATCAGCTTTCAAGCGGCACTCTTTTCGCAAAATAAATTATATTTCGCGCGCACGCTCTGCAGATGAGCCAATTCTAGCCTACGCAACGTAAAGCGATTGTTGATAAATTGGTTCCTCTGCGCCAGGAAAGGTTGCGGGCTCTCAATATTGATACAAAGGACACTGATATCTGAATATATAGAGGAGCTCGCGGCAAGTATGCCGAAAGCTGATACGCTGGAGGATCTTCTATCACAGATATATAGTAAGTGTCTGACCAAGCGATTACTGCATGTATATATTGCTTTGATTCCTGGATCAGTGAGCCAACTGAGACCCGTTTCGTCTACCGATGCTATAATATCCGAAGGATTCTGTATTCATGTAGGAGAATTTCCATCCGATAGACTACGCATATCGCGAACAATGCGTGCTACACACGCTGAGAATTTCTTAACATGGAAACGGGGCTTGTGTAACAGTTCCTAACCGAGACGACTACGTGTTACGTTTTAAGCATGAGCATTGTTATGTATATTAACATGACAACTCTGCGAAACTTTTTACATTTTTATTGAAGAGGACAGTAAGAATAGTTCATGCGAACAACACAAACTAAAAGAATATAATTCGACGTAGAAATACAATACATTAATAAAATTCTGTTAAAGTTACTTCTTGTTATTACAATTAAAGAACAAGTTTTTATGCCATTTCTATCCCCTGAGATATCTTTCTTCATCGAAAATTTCTTTGAATGTAATATAAACAATTACTTATTTCTTTCATCGATATAAGTAATAATCTGTCATCGTCATTCCCGGAACTTTTTGATTTATTTGGAGCGACGAAAGTTAACGTACGCTTCATCATCAAGAAATAAATCGCGGGATCATCGCAGTACTGATCGGCATTGCAACTGGAACGCGACTGAACGAGCTATTTGCAAATAACGTTTCTCCACTTCTGTTTTCTCTTTCTGCTTCTGACACCGGAGCGAAATCTCAATCCTCGCAGGCAATTAAAACTTTCGCCCGAGTTCGGTTTCATCGAAACTGTCCTCGGTTAACAGTGAGCGCAAAACGTGAGCGAAAGAGAAACGGAAGATAGAGAAGTGTCTTTTCCTGAATGTTATCACGCGCGCGCGACGCGATGCAACGTACGAACGAGAAATTTTCCACGATCCTTAGTGTGCGGATTTCGATGCGCATCACGTGAGATTTTAGACAGCACGATCAGCGCTTTGAGAAAAATGCACCATTCGTGACTTTAAATCTGACGAAATTCGACACTCTTGAATTATTTTTAACTTTAATGATTTACAACATAAAAATGTTCAACATTCTCACACTATTTCTTTTTTTCTCACGTTAACGTTTAATATTATAGCAATTATTAATATTTAATAATTATGCCAGTAAGCGTGTTTTTAGAGAAATATTAAATTTAATTACGTTATATTTACAAAGGAGGTTTACATATAAGGATCAGTAATTTTCGGGGAATGCTTGAATTTAAAAGAAAATTAAATTAAAATTAACAGAATGGAGATATTTTATTTATTTAATGTAGAAATTCACAAGAGAATCAATATTACGCAGAACATTGCTGCCGCCTCTAATAAACGCAGAGAAAAGCTTTTACAATAAAGCACCGATAAAAATTATTGTAAAAAAAAATAAATAAATATTATACAACAGACCGTTAGTATTCAACATTTCGTGCGTAACTAATATTCTCCTCCATCGATGTCTAGCTAATATCGAAGGTAGAGTAGACACAATGGAGTATTATTTCGTATTTCGACATTTTCCAGAAGCAGCCGCGGATAGCCGTGCGAATATAACTCATCACGGAAATGAATTCGCGGTACAACACGCGGTGGATTATTGCACGGAGGTAATTTCACCGGTGGGTAAAATGAGAAGCGTACAAAAGCGCGTTCGTGTTGAATAGGAAACACGTTGCAGCATCAATTGCATTGCGTCCGTATAATACTCTGCTTTTTAGCTCTCTTGTCAAAGAACGTTATTCAGGCAGTAGTCTTATTAACGTGTGCATTTTATTGCTGCGTTGTCGAGTGATTCTTGTTTATTGCGAGAAAGCGCGTGCGATGCAGCTTCATAAGGGAAACATATAACACCGCGGGTGCAAGAAGCTTATTGTTTCGAAATCTTATCTTTTTGCGAGATTATAAAATAAAATCTAAGAAAGCAAACGTACATTAAATTTCAATGCGGCTACATGCATTTTCATGTTATAAAAATTGTAAAATTTAAAAAATAAAATATTAAATATTGATGGAAATAAAAAAAGAACATAAAAGTTAAAAAACTGAAGACTCAAAACGCTGCTGCTATTTTCACGGAGTGCAAAATAGCATTTAAAAATAACATTTGCATAAATTACCCATTTAAAATTAGTTTGCAATTAAAAATTAAAATTTGCTATTATGTTTAGCGACTACTACTTGCAGTTTTATTTAGAACTTGTCGTCGGGTTACTGCATGACACATTTCTGATATTGATAGACATGAAGATTGTCAGGTCGGAGAATGATGATGCTGCGAGTACACGAGAAGAGCTAGGATAAACGTTGCGATAGGACGAAAGAGGAAGAGGAGGAGGAGGAGAGAGAGAGAGAGAGAAGAAAAGGGAGGAAAAGAGCATGGAGGTTGCGGTAGGACTAGGACCTCGGACCTGTTGCGCAAGAAGAGAAAGCACTTTCGATCGTCACAGAGGATAAATAATGTCGAGGAATGAACGCGCCAAAATTGAATACATCTCTCACGAGATACGCGTATTTCGTTAGATAACGTCTAAAATTAATCCCTACTAATAAAATTCATTGAGGCTTGAATCATTTTTTCATTAAAGTTGTTTCGCGAAATTTTTCAGACATAAATCTTTACAGATATATTTTGCGAGAATTGAGAGACTGAAATATTTCTGATTCTTCTGAACATATTTGTCTTCGTTGATATACAGACAACAAATAAAAGCCTATTTGAAAAAGAAGTTCAATGTTTTCACAGACTGAATTAAACGACGCGTATAATACAAATGCGATGAACAAATAAATTGAAGACTAAAATTATCCTAGTTTTTTTTTTATGCTCTACAGAAATAAAAATTTCACGATTGTTTTCATAATACATGCAGATTCATGCACGTATTTTGAAAAATTAATAGTCACGCACTAATGTATATTGCATACTCGTGTGTGGATGTTAATTAAGTGAGAAGATATGTGCATGTATACTTTGTAATGATCTTCGATCGATAGTATTGTATAATTTCAAGGCGATACCTCATAATTGCGTGTAAAAAATCGATGTACTATGTATTACCTGTAAAAAAGATCTCGCATCTTACATAATTTCATAGTCGAATATGTAAAGGAAATATCGAAGAACGTTCGAGAGAAAGGAAATTCTCGACGAACGATTTCCGAACGATCACGCATGTTCTAATTACATAGCCTATGTACACCGCGTGTCAACTTTGGCAAGTGTAAATTCTACGATCGACTGACAGAGATGAAATTAAGTCACGCGCATATGCAAGCGCACGCAAGCAGATGCGCGCACACAAGTGCCACGCAAAAAGAAGTCGCGACACACAGTTGCAAGGTTATTTTAAGATGCAAATTACGAACGGTTAAAAACAAGCGAACGGCGTGTCGTTAAGATATCGAGGAGCATGCGAAACGACCCGATGCGTAATTGTCCATTAGACATTGTCGCGAGGCGAAGATTATGCCTTATCACCGGAAGACCGAGAAATAGCGAGAGGTAGACATGCGCGGGGCAAGATAAAAATATATCTCGTTTAGTACAAAAAAAAAGCGTGTTTTTTAACTTTTCTACCTTCGTAACCAATTATACGCCGCACGTGATGTCTCTGTCTCTGGGAGAGATCATTATTTTTCTTGTGTGATTTTTATATATAGACGGTTACGCTATAAATTAATTAACTTTCAGCAAAATATACTCGTGCGCGATAGTGCGACAGCGCAAATATATTTTTTATTGCTCCCGATTGACACACTTTCTCTTTACTCTGTATTCCCACACGTATCCGCGAGGGGATGACATACATATTTATTATTTTTTTTTATTGTCAATAAAGCTTCCGCGAGTGCGAGAGTGACGCAATTGAGATAGTCTGCGGGAACATAACTAAGAACGCAATGTCCTAGGTAAAGGACAGCGTAATCACGATCGCAGTGAGAACCGAGGTCGTCGTTGAGCAGCGTTGCTTGTGTGCGTGCACCGAGACTTCGATTCTCACGGCGGCGACTCCTCATAGGAAAAATCTTGGATAAAAGTCTATCAGAGATTATTCTTTATTTATACGTTTCCTCGAGAAGTCTTCTAACACATATACCATTTCAAATGTACCGTAGAGAGTTGACGAGAAAACATACGTATTAAAAATAACATCACTGATAAATACAAGAACGTTATAAATTATCTATAAAATATTAAAATCTAATCTGTTCACTTTTATAGATCTTTCTCGCTTAAGCAAATTTGTAAAAAAAATTTCTGTATGATTAATTTAAATGGCTTCAATTTTTCAAGCAGATTCATTCCAGTGAGATAAGAATCCATTTACTTGTATATAAAAAAAAAAACTGATTGAAATTTTTGTTAGCACCAATTTTTGTATTTGTGTATAGATGAATTAATGATTTCACCGTGAATTTAGTTATTATGTATGAAAATTCGAAATACATGTTATTATTTTACGAAAGGATTTATAAAATATATTCTGATAGCTTTGAAACGATAAGCAATTTTCGATTTGCACATCGAGACTACAGCTCCAAAGGACTTGGCTCAAATGCGCCATCTGAAAATACTGCAACTGCATTCGTATTTCGCGTGTACGCGCTTGATAATAAGTGACAATTTTCCGATTGACAACGATGACGACGACGACGACGACGACGACGACGATGACGACGACTATTAAGGTCACGACGAAGTATACGAGAGTAGAAAAAAGGAAATAAAAGAGGGGACTACATTTCCGTCGCGTGGAGTTAAGTCCGATTTAATTTATGTAACACAATGCTCTTTGAAACGCACTCACAAACGTATATAATAAATGCTACCCGATAAAATCGTTTTCTTCGATATATATTATATATTTGAAAGCGCCGTTACGTGTTACGACGTTAAACTCGAATGCACTATTCTTTGCGGCGCATTTTCGCGAAGATATTTGGCGAACTAAAATACGAAACGCTGACACGACGGGACTGAAAATAATGCAGCGGCCTTGCGGAGGTCTCGATCGTGACCTTGCACAACTTCGCTGCCGCGGAATAACCGCGACCGCTATAGTAAATATAGCAGTTAAGCGTTTTATTGCCAGATAACCGAAAGTATTGAAGATGCTGGAGCCCATACTCCAGCCGTATCTCTGTCGTTAGAAACTCGATTTGCGTTTTACGCTTACAACAACGCATACGCATCTCTTTATGTTGTTAAATTAAAATTCAAAACTATATTTAAAAATGCGAAGACGCTTGTTGATCACTAATAACTGAATAAGTCGAGAGTTCAAAGGAATATTGTGATGTATTTTAAACAAAAAATTTTTAGAACATATTCTTTAAATATATAGGACATCCACGTTAAATTCATCACTGCTACGTAATCGAATTAAATAACGTATACATGCAAATTGACGTCAAAATTGAATGTAGATTGATATTAAGAATTTAATAATTATATCAAAAATCCTTCGCAAACGTGCAAATTAGTAAAAATACTTCGTTATTTTCTAAGATCTAACGTTCATCAGTAAAAGCAGCTCCGTACTTTGCAGAATAGCATTACGCAATTACGGACCTTGTCGACGCACCATGATACTTTGAGCAGTGGTTAAGTAATGAGTTTACGTTGCCTAAGGTCTAAGTACAAAGCCGGGATTGAGATGTTCGCCCTGGTGACATTTGAAGCGCAGTTGCGAGCTACGTAGACGCGCCCACACTAATGATGTTGAACGTATCAAAGTATTATAAAATGTATTATAAAAATTCTACCATCAATAAAATTTGCTATATATTTTTACCACGTGAAATAAAGTTTCTCTCGAGAGACTCAAGCCAATTAGGTGCACACGCAGCGCGGAAAAACAATCTCAGCAAGAAAAGGTGAAAGATACATTAAAATCAAAATATAATTTCAAAATATTCAAGAATAGTCAAAAATGATCCAATTATGATGTCGAAAAGAATAGTGTTACGCCGAAAGTGCATCTCTATTTGGAATAATTTTCAAGATATTGCGAGACTGCTTTAATTTTGAGATTGTAATATCTTGCACATTCTCTCGAATGCACTCTCTCCTATCTTATTTCCTATCTGGGATTTCCTATCTTATTTTCTATTTTCATGTTTAGTTAATTCCAAGATTATAGCGTGCTATGCAGTAAATTATACTCCGTTATATTCTTACAATTGCATCTCTCCAAATTCTTTTTCAAAATACTGCTTTTCTGCAGGATTAAGCGTTTTTTTTTTTTTGTTATCGATTCGTCCTCGAGTCCACCGTGCAGGAATGCACACTGCGAATTGACGAAAATAGTGCGTGATGGCATTCAACAAATATTCATTTGAGTCCCAACAAATTATATCCAAGGCCATTCGCACCAAGTTAACGGATTATAACGTACGGAGTGAATTAAATTCGATAGAAATGATGCAAACGAAGCTTCCTGAACGGTTTTTCACGTCGTGAGAAATCTTGTTAAGTTGAAACATAAAATACGGAACAATCACATCATGGTGATCGTAATGCGATTAAAAGTTGAACACAATATTAAAAATTGTACTATATATTTTAAAATAAAATTAATGTCCTACATATTTATATTTTGCATTCGTTCATTTACGCAATTTGTTTTGCGATCTTTTGATCAAACATAATTTGCTGATGATACTTTGCACTTCACGAGAGATTACAATTATTGTAACGGTATTATACAATATACAAAAGGCTCATATTAATGTTACATTTATTAAACCATTCTCGATGATATGAAATTTATATTCAATCGTTGAACAAGCGAGGCGGAAATTATTAGTCTCTACGTTCCCTCGAGGTTCCACAAGTAATTAATTATATAAATTAACATACGCTGGAAAATACTCGGTGCAAAAGGGAGAACATAGTTTGCGAATGAACGAGTTCCTGTTCCGTTTACCAAATGCAGCCATATTTGTCTGCTATTGATTAAACTAATTAAAATCAAGAGAATCTTGCATAACAGATAGCTTTTTGCAAGTTCACTATTTTTCACACACTTTATATTACATTATATTATATTACATTATATTGTCATCATTAAATATACGAAATTCTTTCAGTCGTGTAATTTCAAGCTCAACGTTTTCATATAAAATAAAAAATAAAAATGAATGGTTGTTTTAATATAGATAATATCGATTAATTTTATATTTATTAATAATTAAAAAAACATTATTAAGATAAATTTAATTTTCATATCAATAAATAAATAAAATGAAATATAAATTTAAATGATTTGATATCACTTTTGTTTAAACTTTCAACGAGGAGAATAAATCAGGAATATCGTATATCTTTTCTTAGTCTTAGAACTCTTAGAAGAGAAAGTACGAAGGACTTTAAGAAATACGGTTTACATGTTCTGCTCAGAAAAGAACTTCCTCGTGGCTAGTTCCTTTAATCCCTTAATGCAGCGCGAAATTAAAAAGATTAATAGCAAAACTAATTAAACTAACGCAGATTCCTGAAATATATTCTTCAGTTATGTGATAATTATGTTTTTCACATTGATAAGAAAAAAGACATGTGTTGCCTTCTCGCGTAAAGTGTAGAAATGCGTGAAAATTGCGAGAAGAGTCAACAAGTTATTTCAAAATATTTTACAATTAAATCCGACTTTTTAAATAAAAATATTATAAAAGATTATTCGTTATTTTTTCAAAAAAATATATTTAAATACAAACAAAATTTTGTGTCAACGTGAAAAAAATGTGGCGAGAAATAAAACTAAAGAAAAATATTTTTTATGCTGTAATTTTTGAGTGCCGATCGCGAGAGTTTGCGGACACAAATGAGTTTCTTCCTCAAAGTAAATGTACTTATGCAATGATCGAACGCGATGTGAGGTACGTGAGTGGCGTAGCTTAGCGCGGAACACCAATTCATACTTAGAAGTCCATTCAGAAGGCGACGATTGGTCTCATGAAAATGATGCATGATTGCATGCCCAATCGTGCATTACCCTCTTCTGCCGAATACATGCAGAATTGAAAGAATATAGGGATTGAATAAAACAATTTGTAAAATCAATCTTTGTTAAGTTTGTTGGTTAAATTGAAACCAATTATTCCATTCAATATTATTTTCCCGAAAAGTCATTTACGTTTAAATCTTTTTGCTAAATCATCTATTTTTATCACATAGAAATTAGTTGTACTATCTAGTTACCTAGCTATTAGTTAATTTTGTATGTAGAAATAGAATCATATCAAATTTCTTTAATACTTTAATTCCATATTAAAATCTTTAATCATAGAAATCATAGAAATCATTGAAAAATCTTTAATTTCTTTAATTATCATCTTATAATTAATTTGGTATCTTTTCTTTTCAAGAAAAAACTTGACAAATTTTTATTTATTACAATTCCTAATTTTCGACGTTAAAATCATCTTAACAAATAAAAATTATTTAAAGAAATTTTGTTAATTCTAGATACGTCTTAGACTTGGCATTAAAAAAAAATAAACATTTTGAGCGTCTAAATTAAGTAACGTTGATGTAATATATCGAAATTGGACGAAAGGGATTATTTTACCTCGCAGTTAGCAAGAATTTGACACTTATAGCGCGCCTTTTTAAACGCGTAGAAGCCGGCAGATGTCTTTAGCCTTCACCTCTGAACATGACTACGGCCACGATTGAAGGTCGCGCGTCTCTACAGGCAATTTTGGTGAGCTTGAACCGACCGGCGAGGCCTAGGCAATAATACGAGTAGGTTCAGACAATGACTGGTCGGTGAGTATGAATGAACTGCGAATGAGCGATGGTCGGCAAACAACACGACCGTTCAAGGTCTTCTTGCTTGGAGCGCTATTCAATTAATTCCGAAGTAACATTTAACCCTTTCGCCCCAATCTTCACCAATCATGGACATTTTTTCTTTTCATTCGTATTATGCAAATATCTACTTCGAGAAGCACTCTAAATTGTTGTTTTAGTTACACCTTGAACCGTGATTTAAATTGCTCGAAGGCCATAAGCAGAAAAATCTAAATCTCATTCTCATGTTTATACTTGTGTGTGAGTGTGCGCGCACGCGCGCGTGAAATTTGTTATCTAAAAATCTCTTGTCAGAGAAATATATATTTTTACAATTGCATATTAGAATAAAAAAAATTTAGATTGCCAAGTAACAACGCATTTTGGCTGGCCCTATATATGTATTATGTGATAACAATGAATAGATAATACAGCATTACTGGGTATTTACAAATTCTGCAACTACGCAAGTCAGATATCTTAGCGTTATTACTTGTTTACCGTAGCAATCTGATAAAATGACATGTTTTCGAGTTAGTATTACATAAATCGATATTTTAGAATGGGAACGACTAACGGAGATAAAAGAAATATTTGATGTTTGTCTCGCGTAATATGGTCTCGACTTGCGTCTTTTTATTTACGGAATCAAACGCTCTTGTTTTGATTCTATTAATATATAAAGAATCGCTTTGTCATTAAATACTACAGATTCTGGTTAGCATCAAAACAACAAACATCCAAAAAATAACCGCTATACAAAAGAGATCTTTCGTACACTTTTCAGGCGCTCTTTAGAAAAATATTTCTTTTTTGGAAACATAAAATATCTTTTGTATTCTTTTTAGATGATCAGACAGTATACTTTTTTTTTCTTTTCAATTTAACACGATTACGGAACGCCAAAGATAACATTAATCTCAAGGTTGATAGTAATATATGATAGTAATATATGACAATTAAAAGATAATAAACTTTTCTTATATCTGTGCAGGTGTTACGCAACAAGCAGAGAAATAAAATATGCGAGATATTCGTATAGTCCTTTCAGTGGTGATCAAGAGAACAAATCATCAGCCTCCAAATTAAACATATTCAAGAATCGCTCATCTTACAAAATCGAAAATCTGTAGTTTCATTTGTCGCTTGTCAAAAAGCGCGTATCGAAAAGATTGTTACATGTATACATAGATGTGTTAATATATGTTCAACATTCTTGAGGGTTGGCCGCCCGATTCCGATACTATAGAATCGCATTGAATTTGATTTGTGTACAGTTACTAGATAATTAATTAAAAGTTGCCAATTATAAAAAAACCAGAGAATTAGATGAGTTCCTATTTCTTTGCACGATCATGAAGCAAATAATATTATTAATTCTGACAAACTGAGTTTTTAAATTATTCGGCCTTGTCAATAATTTGAATTGAAATTGATGAAAATTTAAATATAACTCGACTTCGCAAAAGCGAAAGTCTGCAATAACAGATTTTATTTGTTACAATGATTTTAATATGTATATACGAAGTAGCGAAGGACGGATTATGCAGCAATGTTTTATATTTATTAGATCGATTTCACGAGATCGATAGGTGGGACGAGCGAGTGAGCGAGTAAGATACAGGCGATCATACATGAACATTGCAATCGAAATTATTTTCAATGTATACGGGAATGACGTCGTGAATGCAGGGAAACTTATATTTGCAAACCAAAAAGCCTCAAAGTATGATAATTTGCAAATGTCCCCAACCAACGTACGTCAGGAATAGCGATCAGTGACATAAATTACAGATAAGTGTACGAATTATCAGCATTATCTGCGCTAACTCTGTAGCTTATGACAAAAAATGAAAAAATTTAAGTGATAATCAATAAGGGCAGATAAGGGTGATAAAAAAAATAATTATCTCGTTAAAGCTAATAAAGTCGTTATTTTGCATTGTGCGTTCAATAATCAGAATATCATTTCAATAATCTTGATAAATAATATTCCAGCTTATTTACTAAAAAATAATTAGTTTTAATAATTAAAGAAAATCTTTTTTACATTTACGTTTATTTAGAATTTAAAATCGTAATCATTTACGTGTTTTTACTTCAGTAATCAATAATAATAAAGATTTAAGAATTACAGAAGTCTTCAAAACATTATCAGCTATACTTTATTTAAAACAAAATTTTGTTTTAATATTTTTGTAGCAAATATTTCCAATAGTTAATCATTGAATTATGTAATTCCGTAATCATTCGCTATTATCTTTCAACTATCCTAATTAGTTTCTCATTTATCCCTTATTCAGTTGGATCCTTTCTTGTAACATACATCGACCAATTATTAAATAAATCACCGATATATTCCGGTATAATTGTCAAATATACTAGTACGACTATACCCTTTGCTCTTTTAGTTCCACCATTGTAAGGTTTCTCTCGAGAGTATGCAAACAAGGCAGGCTATCATTAACGTTATTATGTCGTTCCTTATAAAGGTCGTCGAGTTGAATTAATTCATCATGTAAATCAAGCCGTGAATTCGGTATCATACAGAAATATATCGCGTTTGTCTTTCTGACGAATCGCTCATCTTGTTCGACATAAAATTCGATCAAGAAAGCGAACGAGCGTTCGTTTATTAATCTTTCATAAGGTATATTTTCATACGAGTATTCATATGATGATCTATAGATGTGAAAATTTATCAAGTATCTAGATATTAATCAACACCACGTGTATCAATTTTCAGACATAACTTACAACCTCAGATCGATCGAAACGTAAAAAAATATTGCATTTTTCTTAAATTCTTGATTTAAAAATATGTTCTTGTATATAATTTATTCTAACTCATTTACCGGTAATAGAAAACATAAATTTCGTGAATATACAAAGAAATAATTGCTACTTTGTGTATTATAGGTATACAGCAAATTAAAAGTTACAAAACAAAGTACATAGCAAAACTTTATAGCAAACTATGTAATATTTTTATTTTTAGTTGCTATATTCATACGTTTTCTTTTCAGAACTTTATAACTTTTAAAGATAAGCGACATTTTCCGATAAAAATTTATAACTGTAAAAATTTTTCTACAGTTACAAATATAAGTTACCTGAAAAGTGAAACGAAAAAAGTTGGACATTTTAAATAATCGCGTAAACGATAAAATCTTTACTCCAAATATTAGACACTACAATTTTTTAATAGATATAATTAGAATGATAATCATACTCTGAAATAGAAGTTTTAGAATTTGTAAATAATTGATAACATATATCTAAATTGTATTTACATAAAATTACAGTAAAATTAAAAAGATTAATTATAAATTCATCAGATAATCATGAAAATGGTAAAAGTCCTCAGTTTCGTTAACCACGTTTCGGTTTTAATAGTCGCTGATTTCTACAATAGTCAACATTAATATCACGTGTGACACGTGAGTTCTCATACTTTCAATGTTGTTTGTGTACAAACTTATCAGTTCCGAAGGTGGCCATGTGCGATAATGTTATATTTGCAAGTCAAACTGTTATTAATAGTGAAATAAATTGTAAGTTCTTAAGTCATGCAAGATAGAAGTATTTAATATAATACGCTTTATTTTGAATTCTAGGGATAAAAACTTGTTCTATTGATTGTAATAACACTGTCATATTGTATAATAACTAGAATAAACTTTTATTTTATTCTCCCGTTTACAACTTAATTCATTTTTTTGCATTATAAATTCTCTACAAATGCAATACATTAATAAAATGCAAATTTTACTGATAAAAGTTCCAAACACGATTATGATAGCTAATCAGCGATTGAAGTATTTTGTGACAAAATCGCGTCAAGTCTCAACGCTGTCACTGAGCATAATATAACTACTTATATATGTATATATAACAACATTGCTCGAATAATAAATAATGTAATTAGATTATTGATTAATGCTTTATAAACATATCTCAATCTTGCTCTGTATTGCTTCGTCCGCAAATAATAGAAAGAGATAGCTACGTATAAAATTGTAAAATTGAAAAAGTAATAAAATTTGTATTTTTTTGCTAAATTATTTAGTTGGTTTCTATATCTCTTTTATGTATTTTTTTATTATTTTTATGTATTTTTAGATTTAATCGGACCATAAATATACACATTGCTGCACGAAAAGGTGGAAGACGGAAGTATTATACATAGAATGCAGTAATATTTAAATGAAAATATAATCGATTTTGGAAATACTGTTGTAAAAATTTCCGAATGATTTCGAGATAGAACGAAAAGAAATAAATAGTAAGTATTTAAAATATAGTGAAATATAAAAAAAAATGAGACCTGATATCGGATATTATCAAGCTCGTGGTGGGAATATATCATAATCGAAATAGTTGGCCGCTAAAGGAAGACAATTATGTATTCATGAATAAATTTATCTATGAATAAATATTCTTGCAACACTTCGGAAATAACACTTTGGTTATATATGTATATTTAGATAGAGCAAAAGCCAAGGCCTTATAATATTATTAAAGTACAATTATTATTATTATCATACAAATCGTAAATGTCGACATGCTATGTCGGATAAAATCTCATTATCATTCGTTATACATATACGCACGACAAGGCAAAGAGTAAAATACTAATAAAATTGCACTTGTTATATATCTGAAAAGAAAAAAAATTAAACCCCAATCAAGCCGAGAATGAGAAAATGCTTTCAAGTTTTATTATCAAAATAATAAAAACCGCGATTAGGCATTACTCCCTTCGTTGGCGAAGGGTTAACAAAGTTCGCGACGCGAACGATTCAAATCCGAGCGCGACTGGACGCGGTCCCTATCTGCATATCCGTTCGCCTTGCGACACCCGGCGACT
Source organism: Tetramorium simillimum (assembly GCA_011636635.1). Lineage (NCBI taxonomy): Eukaryota > Metazoa > Arthropoda > Insecta > Hymenoptera > Formicidae > Tetramorium > Tetramorium simillimum. Next base: position 25,705 of record VBVQ01001468.1, read on the forward strand.
TTATCTCGTAATAAGACAACGAGACTGACCTTGGTACCGGCAAATCCATAATGGTAGGACGATGATGCTGATGATGCTGCTGATGCGACTGATGCGACGCGTGGCTATCCGTGCCGATGATCCTCGGATAGAGAGCCTGTTGTTGAGGATGTTGCGGGGGCAGCAAACCCCTCAAGTACGCTTGTTGCTGATGATGATGTTGATGTTGATGTTGATGTTGCTGATGCTGCTGCTGCTGCTGCTGCTGCTGCTGCTGCTGCTGCCACATGCCGTACACTTCGAGGTGCATTTATCGAGAAATAAATATACGACTTCTAAAGAAGAATGAGTCCCCTCATCCGTTTGCTCGTACAAAATACGTTCGCTCGTCGTTGGCCATTGCAGGTCGCAAACTCTTCTCTATTCGCTCGCTCTCACTCTGTGTCTCTTTCTCTCTCTCTCTCTCTCTCTCTAACCACCAATATTGTCTCACAATTTTTACGTCACTGTCGATATTGCGACTTGTCTCTAGCCGCAGTTTACTCAACAATCACACGTGTGCACCGATAAACGTAGGTCGCAACTCGCAGCAGGTGTCCCAGCGGGCGTCGCTCGCCATATTGGAGAACGCGGCAGCATCGTCCGCCGAGGCGGCGTCGTCGGTTAGCCCGCGCTCGCTGTTTCTCGCCGCCTTATCGCCACGGCGACCGGCTTGTTTGCCGGGCGAATTAAAATTAGCCGGTTAGCCGGCGATTAATCGCCGGAGTCGCGGCTCGATAGCGCTTACCCGCGCCGCGATAACTCCCCGCCTCTGTGCGGCACGCGTTGCGCGAGGAGCAACTGTCCGAGCTTTGATCGCTCGATCGATGAAGCATAATAATACCAAACCCGGCGCCAAGAACGTTCCCGCGGGATCCACTCCGCTTGTCGCGATATATCCGCGTTTCTATCGGCAAACATCGACCGTGGCCTCGTACTTCGGCATAAATTCTTCTACTCCCCGCGGATTTCGCGCGCACAAGTGCCGCTTCACCGAAACTCCCGCAGCCGGGACTAGGGATTGTCACGGGCGCCTCCGCGCGATTCTTATCAATTCCATTGAATTCCGCTTGATGACAGATCGACAGACGCGATTTTGCCGCGAGGGACTACGCCGCGGCCGCTTCCCGCCGCTCGTAAAACGCTCGCCGGAAGTTGACACCGGCCTTGACACTCTGCCTTTCAGAGATTAAAGGCGAATCTTCGAGGAACGCGATTGCGAAGTCGCGAGTATATATATATATATATATATATATATCTCTCTCTCTCTTGGTGATCGCGATTTCTCTCTTTCTTCCTCCTCTGTCCCTCTCTCCTTCTATCCTCCTTCGTCCGGTATTGCGCAGAGAAGTGCGCTACGTAGTGACACGCGGCGCGCGAACTCGCCGCCCGGTGGCCTTGACACAGTATGCCGAACGGTGTCCACCGCCGGTGCGGTGCGGCGGCCGGTGATTTATTCCAAACACCGTCCGATCAGGCGGTGCCCGCCGCTGTTTCGCCGCGATTTTACACGCGACGCACCGCGCGTTTTAAAAGGTCAGCCGCTACCGGCGTTGGCGTGCGGCGCGGCGCGGCGCAACGATGCCGCCACCGTTCCGCTCCGCTCCGCTCCGCTCGTCGGCGTCACCTGTTTACTACTCGCCGGTCGTAACGTCGCAGGCGAGAGGCACGGTCACGCACGCGCTCGCGTTCACGCGCGCGGTAACACCACGCGTTTTCTCTAGCGCGCGCGCGCGCGAGAGAGATAGAGAGAATAGATATTACGACGTGCCGTCGGCGCGACGACACGGCGACATCGCGCGCGGCACTTTACGCGCGTGGATCCGCGAAACTGTCAATCGGTGAACGTTCACGCGGCCCTGCCCGGGGATCGGGGACCGCGAACAGAGGGACGAATTACGCGAGAGAGAAAAAGAGAGGAGCGTACCGGCGAGACCTCGACTTACGGCAGTCGGACGTGGACTGCTCGACGAACGCTACCCCCACCCCCGGTAACCAATCAGCGCTTTCCCCCCACGCGGAGACGACCAATCGCTCCCCTCGTCTTCTCCCGCCGCCCGTCCATTCGTGCGCCTGGCGTGATAACGATACGTTATTAGGCGACGCTCACACCGACGCGGACCCCCGCGATAAGAAAAGGAGTTCCGGAGCGCGTATACGAGGCCTGACATTCGTTTCTTTCTTTCGTTTTGCGCGTCGCGCAACGTCGCCTTTTAAGCCACGCTCACAATAGACGAGTTCTTCATTTTCTTTCGATGTATGTATTTAATACACGTGATATAGGGTCGGTGCACCATTTGTGTCCACTTTAAGGATTTTCAGAGGTACGCAGGGTCAACAAGAAGCGTAAACTAAATAATTCGGAAACTGTGGAAGACAGTGGCCAGAAGCAATGGTCACAAATGGTACACTGTCCCTATATATGAAAATATTAATATATTACTTCAAAATGATTTTATAATATTGTTATTTAATTATATAAATTATAAACTGAATGTGTTTAATTGCGTAGGTGATTAGTAAAATTGTACGTCATGGTTAATTATGATATAAATCACATAATGCGAAAATCTTGTATATCTTGCGTATACGTATATATTTGTACTGTACTAATCGTGATTAAATACGACAATGCACATCTATTTTTAGCCTACTGCTCAAAAATAAATCATTTATTATTAAGAGAATTGTTTTCAATGATAGGGTTTCGATCATTCGAATGATGATGAGCTGCGGGGATTTTATGACTTATATAAAATCGTGAATAGAAAGCAAACTAGTTTTTTTTTTAAGAACGATTTAAACCGATGCCACATCAGAGAATGTGAAGGACGATGTTTAAAAAAACGGACTGCGCAGTTTGCTAAATTTTCATCAATGCAGAGGACTCGATAATGATTTTTGCTCCAAACGGTTTAACAAGCGGAGCATTGAATTTCCGGATAACCGATCTACCCAATGCGACGATTTGATATTCGCATTTTTTTTTTCAACTGCATGGGCCTCGCGTTTCAAACGAATGGACAAATAAAATTCGCAAATGTAATTCTCGAAAGGGTAATCGCACGTCGTAATACCCGATAAAGTTTTATTCCACGTGACATTTCATATATTTATCGCTGCGAACATCAGTAATTTGTATCTTCGTAGCATTGCCCGATTTCACTCTTCTCTTTTATCATTCAAAGTCAATATTCATTTATAACCCTTTTATTGCAAAATACAGTCAAAGATTGCACGCACAAGATATCGAGTTACTTTCTTATGTTTGTCTGCAAATAAGATACAGGCTACGATGTATCGCGCAATTTTGTATGCGGATTATAGTAATATGTCACGAAAATATCGAAAGACATAATAACTTGTCCGTTATGTGTACATGCGGATATTTTATTGATTTTATCGTTCTATTTCTAGATGTAAGTAAGAAATATTTGTCATGATGATTTAAAAATATTAAAGAATTACGGAAATATTTATATTTTTACGTGACATTACGTTGTAATCTAGTACAAGTATTTCGTTTTTCCGTGTTCAAATTATTCAATAATATTATGAATAATTTCACAGTAATGTCAAAGATAGATAGCGTAAGTTAATCAGATATTTTTGGAATTGCAAGACAACTTTTTGTATCATTATTGAAGTATAATTAGTAATAAACAAGGAACAAAAATTGTATTGGACACATATACCCATAATTTTAATGTTATATTTCTAAGTATTTTAATCGCGATAAAAATTGCATGAAATAATTGTAAAATATTTCAAAGGAAATTTTTATAATAATATTTTGTAATTCGTATGATACTTTTGTGAAAAGAGAGAAACTAGAAAAAATTTTTTGTCAGTTTTAAAGCTATGTTTAAATAGTATGTGTAAAAGCTTTGACACGATTCAACGTGTCGTTCAACAACTTCAAGAGCAAAGCCCTTTTGATCAGCCACCACTGTAACACCAACAAGTTGATGATACCGATTAGACAGAAGTGTGCAGTAATGCGCCGCACTTACGGCTGATTAATTAATCGAAGAACAGCGATCATCCAGGAAGTTTGTATTCGTAAGTAGTTGTAATTGAATTAACAGTAAATTCTACAGTACTTTTGTAATATAGCTTTATCATTGAAGTACAATAGCTCTTCATACTCTCTCAAAACGCATTCACACGCGGAATGCTTTATGTACAAACATCGATTTATTAGAAAGTAGCGATCTCCATGTGTATTTTTTTCTTGATTAAATTAACATTAAGCAGGCTCGTTTAAACTTTGAAGTGTAATCTTTATTTTAAAATTTAATTAATCATGGTTATTTGATTAATTTTATCAAGGCTTTTCTCCTCGTGTTGCAAATAATTATATATATTTGCGTTAAGGAACGTGTCATCGTAAAAAACGATTCCTCTCCGACACATAAAATACTGTGGCTCAATCATTGCATTCATGTATATGCAAATTAAAGTTCGCCATAAATTTTCATGTCGGATTAGTCGATCAAAATGATTTATATCTAACTTACGTAATAACGATGATGTACAATGTTTTAATGGAAAAAGTAAAATTTTTTAAATTATTCTTATCGCGAGTATCACTTTCATTACATCACTACATGGAGACGAAAGTATTATGAGAAAATATTATTACATTATGCGAAAGATATTATTATGACAATCTTGACTTACCCATATGAAATGGTGCTTTCAGGCACGGACGTGCTACCCGAAGAGGACGTGCCGGAGTCATCCTCGTCCACCTCATCCTTCATCTTTCAGAGCTTTTCTGCACATCAAGATGATGCTTTGTTAGTTTAAAACTGCTACATTATTGATAAGGTAAGCGTGTAAACGCGAAATGTAATAACTCAACCTTTGTACAAGTAATTACATTTCAGAGACTGAGTTATGAGAGCATCTAACTCAATTTATCGTATTAACTCAATCTTTTTTTCACATTTTGCACGAAGGATTTATAAATGGCCATTAATGTAAGAGATACTTGCACCATAACAAAAAAGTTTTAAAAATAATACGTAATTGTAAAAAAGATGTTATACATATTTAACGATTCTATAAATTTTTTACGGTGCAAAGTTACATAGTTTTGTTGCAACACACGCTTTATATATTCTACGATAAATAAATCGCGCAAAGAATCAAAGGCTTTCTATATTTAAACCTTTGTTATTAATGTAGAGTTCAATTGAATAAAGTACTTATTATAAGCATACATCTTAAACATTCATCCGCATGCATTTCTGACATTTCTTTTCACACGTGCGATACAATTGACGTCGTAGAAACATGGGCGACTGGAAGCGTGAATCAAACTATGATTTCTCAAGAATTTAAGAGTGGGAGAAAGAATAGAATTCTAGTACTATAAATTTTACTTCAAAGAACCGACGCGAAATCGATAAAAAATACATCGTCATCAGCCAAACGGTATATCTGATCAATCATGATGTGTATAGGTTTAAATTCGCATAAATTTTCATGTCGGATTAGTCGATGAAAATAATTTATATCAACTTACGTAATAACGATGATGTATAATGTTTTAATGGAAGAAGTAAAATTTTTTAAATTATTCTTATTCTTACGAGTACTACTTTCATTACATGTAAATTGATTCAATATGGAAGGCTTGTTAGATAACATTAGAAGAAGAACGTAAGTAAGATAATTAACGTAAGTAAGATCATATAAATAATATTAAACTATCTTACTCGTAATTATATGCAGCACATAAGTGTGGACGTTATATCAATAGCACCTCCATAAAACAACGTTGATAATTCTATTTCTAGAGTCATTTAAATGCTATTCAAATAAGTTTGTTTTGTACGTGCAAAGGTCTAATTTTGGAACAAATTAACAATTTAAATATGTAAAAGAGTTATTTTTAAAGTTAAAAACGACACACAAAGCAGAAATGCGCAGCAATTCAACGTGTACTATCCACTTACTATTTCCACATTAATTGACAATATCCTTTATTTTGTCCCATATATCTGTTTTCATTTTCATTAATTTTTTTTCTTCTGTTTCTTTTTCTATTACTTAGAATATGTTCCAATTTTAAAATAATTAAAAATATATTGCATTAAGTCTTAATCCATTACAATCACTTGCAATTTTACTTGCTTTGTAGAATAAAATTTAAATACACTAGAAGTTCAGAGAGATTGTACTGTGTCTATTTTAACAAGTTGTGGAAATTTGATTAATTTCACCGTCGAAATAAACGACGAATCGAACGGGTGTTGAAATTGAAAACTCGCCAGATCCGAGCTACAACTTTCACCTTGGAAATCTCACGCCCAAAATGAACTTTATAAATTCCACTAGTTCCACGTGACAAGCAGAGTTTATCGTCGATCGCGCTCCGTTGCTCCGTGGACGCGCGCGAGCGTGAACGCGAATCGAATTTGCGATTTGTCGTAGCGCACAAAACGCGCCCGGCCCGATGCCCGAACTGACCGACATACGGACGAGCCGGTAAAATCAAAACGTTTCAGACCGCGGATAAACCGCGCCGCGTAGAGAACGGTCTCGCGCGCACGGATAACAGCGCTAATTCGTGACAATCGCGCGGCGCTGCCCAGGATCAAGGGTGGTCTTTGTTCATGGTCACGCAACTCTCCATCACAACTGCAGATTATAGCGTGTACGTGATCTCGAGCGTACCGCACGCGAGAGATCCGCGTTTTCAGCATCAGCACTGCGAAGCGGCAATAATTCTCTTGGGTTGATGGACTCCATCATATTGAGATTTTGAAATGTTTGATATTTGCGGAGAATTGTAGGTTCGATCAAGCGAGCCTCTGAGAACAGTTGGACGCATTTTTTAAGAAAATCTAGCTACCTACTCACGATATATAAAAGTACATTAAAAATCTATTTTGTAGAAAAAGTATGCGTAATGCATATCTCTCTCGGGATAATAATAATAGTACTTTATTGCTGAAATACACATGAAGAACGAGGATACCGAGAAACGAGATGCAATCGAGATTGTAGTTTAAGCAAAAGGAGAGGCACCAACAAAATTGCTGCTATTAAGTCTTCCCGAAAATTTGTAAGATTAAATATAATAAAGTAGAGAGCGATAAGCCAGTATGAACACGCAAGATAAAAGCAGTTGTTTTTACAAATAGCTTAGAGTAATAATTGTTTCGTAAATTATCCGAACTGATTTTTTAGCTAAATAAAAAAGCGATTTTAAAAGTTGATTGCAGTGTACCAATATTTTATTATTCCATCACTGTCTTGAAGGGATAACAGTGACTTCCGACAACAGCATTTTCTCTTGTGTAAAATAAAACTTAATTTCTATTTATGAATAAAGAGAATAAAGATGCCTCAATAAAATATTTCCGCCACATTGTACTTAATTAAACAAGCGGAGTAATGAAATTACCCCAGAGTACTTTTTCCACTGTATTTTAATATTAAGAAAATTTTCATTGGCATGTCATGCATTATTCTCACGGATAACTTTTAAAATGTGCAACAATAAAAACTGTTTGCTTAAGATTAAAATACAACGAAGATACGACGAGAAAAATACTACAAGATTAATTTTGCTGTTCCTCTTAATAAAATAATTCAGATATAATTTAATTATATATAACACTCGAAACGCAGAGAAAGAAAGAAAAAGAGAGGAGAAATAGAAAGAAAAAGCAAATCTTTTTATTATTAGATTCTTTATACGAAAAGTTATTTTAAAAAGTGTTCAATTACTCAAGGAGACATCGCTATAACCGCTGCAGACCGCTTGAACTTGAACTTCAAAAAATTCTCGAGAATTAGTTTTATCAACGTTTGCGTAATATAATTGCAGAGAAAATGTTATGTTACGTTTATAGATGTAATGCAAGTTAAGCAAGGTAAATCTATTTGATTCTTTCTCTCTCGAACTCACTCTTAAAAATCTTTCTGAATTTCTTAAAGACATGAATGATACGGATAAGTGATTATATCTAGAAACTGCGTGTCAGGTAAGTTTACGTTGACATAGCAGGTCGTTGACATTGAATTATTATCACTAAGTTCTGCTACATACGCAGTATATACGACAGCGCTGATAAGACGGCCAGAGGTAACATACGTACGATGCACTCAATTCAAGGCATTTAGAATCCAGAATAAATATACAAAGCGCTTATATCGTCCGATATTAAAGCAGCGTTCATAAATAAAAAAAATCTCAAAAATATCTCGTAAAAACAATATATTTTTTCATCTGTAATTCTATTTATACAAATATTTATGCAAATCACGCGTGTATATGATCCAAATTTTTACTTTAGTGCACACATCCATATTTATTATATAGATATATTTCTCTCTTTATTTATTATCGTTATTCAGAATTTGTTCCCCTTACTTACTATTTTAAATAATTCAAAAAAGAATAACATTGAAAATTACCCCCGCATTATGCTAACAAGATGTAGACTTATGTTTTATAAATGAAATAGATAGACCAGAATGAGCTTTCATCGAATGAAAAAATAATCCAAATTTATATTTATTTCTGAGATTTGTGTAAAATATTATAATAATATTCTGACAGTAAAAATTATAAACTTGATGGCACGAATTTAATTTAATGATGAAGATTTATATTAACCAGTTTTGTGTATTTTCTAAAAAATGATTG
>VBVQ01001469.1:0-34379 GCA_011636635.1 Tetramorium simillimum
ATATAAAGTATTTATATAAATTCTATTTATTCTTACATATATTTCAAATTAAAATTAAATTATAAGTAGACAAGAAATTAAAAAATTTAATTTTTATACTAAATTATATCTCATTATTATTAATTGTCGGAAGTAAATACGTTTCCATTACAATTGGCAATACAAAGAACGGTGATTTTATAAAAAAATAATACTGTAAATATTTTTAAAAAAATTTTAAAAGGTCTTATATAAACTTCATAATACAGAGCTATATTTGGTGCAGTCATCTAGAATAATAGCGATGATAAGCGTATACATTCATCCCCTTTTGCGAGCGGCAACATGTGATTCTATAGAAGGTTCATTCACCACGTGTCTCGCGATAATAAAAGGTTGCTTCGAGAACGAAAGTTCACAATTACGTTCGTGTCGTGAAATAATCATCCGTTGGATGATGGCATCTGGTAAGACATACTTTCACGCGCGCGCGCGCGCGCGCGCGCGTCCCATAAACGGCGCGCACGCAGAAAGTGAATCACGCATATCGCAATGCACCTCTTTAAAATTCCAGACGGAGATTTTACTTCTTCATTATATAACGCCTTTTACAGTTATCAAAATTTATGTATTTCAACAATTACTTGCCGGAAAAGCGGGTAACATAAAAAATATTTATTATAGTAAGTATAGAGTAAATATAATAGAAAAAAATTGATTAATGTTTTAAACGGTAAATGTTTTGCACCGTGTGTAATGCTTCGTGAGTGATTATTTAATTTTCCGGGACAAATTTCTCAATTTCATTTTTTATTTTTTTAGAGTAAATTTTTTTTATTTTGTTTAAATAACTTTCACGGAGGGCTCCCCGGTCGTATTTCATTCCGGTCGCGTAGTATGCGAGGAATGTGCAAATAAATTTATTACACCGGGAAATTACATATATATCGTATTCATGTACAGGTATAACGTAGAATTGTGACAATGCGCTCACGACAAATTGCGCGACCGCGGCAATTTTCCTTCTTGCCCGGCATCGTCGGGGAAAAACATTTTCTCTCCCTCCTGGCGCGCACGTCCCGTATTCAGTTTAGGCGAGTCGTAACGTATTCCCCAGTTCTGGCCCGTATAAAACAATCGCTTCTGGCACGGATGAGAGTACCGGCTCGTATCGCGCACGCTCCTTCACCGTAAATGGAACACCGGAATCCCGGAAAGTCGGCCGTGCACGACTCGATGCGTGGCTTCTTCGCCGCCGTTCTCACCGTTGTCGTCGTCGTCGCCGTCGTCGTCGTCGCCGTCGTCGTCGTCGTTGTCGAGCAAGTCGAGCGGCTTAAAGTTATGGCCTCCGGCTTCGTCGCCCGCCCGCTACACAAGCGGACCCGAAGTTTCATCCCCGGTCTCCGCATCGGTGATTTACGCGCTCGTACATCCGCGGCTTCGCCCTATATACGTTGGCCACGGGCCCATCGCGCGGCTTCTTTCCTTCCGCTCAGTCGATTCCGCTTAGCTCCGTTTTCCTTGTTCAGACCGAATTTACCCCGATTGGCGGGTGAGCTCGTCGCTCGTCGCTCGTCGCTCGTCGCTCGTCGCTCGTCGCTCGTCGCTCGTCGCTCGCGCGATTCGATTTGTCCTCTCCGAATGTCGACGGCGGCTGTTGATAAAATTTGCGAGAAGAACAAGGACCTATAAAGAGTGAAATAAAATTTACGACCGGGATAAGTGAATATAAAGTCTGTGCGTGGCGCCAATATGCCTGTTCCTCAAGTATTTCGTAACTAACAAGTGGCAATCATAGATCAACGTATATTGGCATCGTGAATATTCTGAACTATACAACGTATATTATCCACTTTATGATAATAACCGTCTCTTGAATGAAGCAATTTTCCTTGTGCGAGAATGACAGTTTATCGACATTTAACGTAGATTCGTACGCGTAACTTTGTAACGGTATTTTGTAATGAATCATTAACAAAAATAAACGATAATATTATTGTCGCTTGCGATAACGCAGTATATATAATTTTATATATTTTATTATACTGAATAACATTACAAATTGCAAAACATTGCTATTTTTATTGCACAAACACACAGGCAACATTTTGTTTAGTAGAAAATAATGAACAAATAATGGATATTGATAATGCAAAATAATAATTTTTAACAGAGCAATTTGCAATTTGTTGTGTAAAATGTTACTATAAGACAAAAAATAATTCATACGTTTTCGTGAGTGATAAATTAGAATATTTTTAGGCAGCGATAGGTGGACAGATTCTTTTGCGCTCTTATGAAAAAGAAAACAATGTTGCGATATCATGTTCATATCTTTACAAAGTCCGATCACTGTACTTTATTTTCTCCTCACCGCACTACGTTGCGGCAATTGCTAATGATTATCTAACTATACAATCTCATAACGTTATTCTTTTTTCGTGGAACAAGTAATGAGATTTGCATTACAGTCGATTGCGCACACATCGAAAGTCGAATGTTATTGAGATGGTGCTCCGCATTAGGAGCGTAATTGAAATAAATTAGGATCTGCTTACCGCCTCGCCGTGTACATGCTGCAATGTGTTTTCTCTCACTTAAACGATTCGAACAGATTCTTGGGCTAATGCACCGTTTTTTTATCTTATCGAACATCCACGTTTCCGACTTGACTTTCTTAAATTATTTTATTACATAAATATTTTTAGCAAATATCTTACCAAAAAAATTGTTCTCGTAACGCTCGTGAACACACCCTTCCTTTGTCGTTGACAGTCTTTAAGTCACAAGTGTCGCGACGAATCGTCCGAATTTCGACGGATGGACGATTGCGCGCGTATGGCAGCCGTATAGAATCTCTCTCGCTCTCGAGATCGGACGAGACTCTCCTCCGATGGACGGCGGAAGAGTAGTTTCGGAATCGCTCGTTACATGCAGCCCGTGTTCCCGAATAGGATGTCACGTCGCCGTGGAACGTGCGACGCGAAGTCCCTTCCCCCTTGGCCGTTCACTCTATCAGGGCCCCCGCGCGCCACTTGATGTATTCTCCCTGTTCCCCTTCACCTGGCGGTGTCGCGCACTCGGCTCCCTGCGGTCGTACGGGCGCAAGGAGCGTACGTGAAACCCGTGGGTCTCATAACGTCGGGCGCGCGCGCGCGCTCATCCCCTCTGTACCCCCGGCACTCTCTCCCGCTTCCGTACGACATCCATAATGTCTGTCTATTCACTCGACCAAGCGCGCTGCCTCTGACAGCGTATGAATTCCAACTTGAATATGTATTGTCGGCGCCAAATTAATATATACAGCCGCGACCGCGTACCTCCGCGGAACCCCCTGCCGCGTGCACCGTCGTCTCGCTTCGTTCTCCCCGTCACTTTTCCTCCTCTTCCTTCGCCACCTTCTCACCCCTTGCCTTTTCTCCGCGCTGCTTCTAAATGTAATTTAATAATGTCTGCCGCCGTGCGCCGCCGACGCTACCGGGCCTCCTCGGGATCCTCGTGACTCAACGACGCGGAATAACGATTTTTACAAGGAACCGTCGAGACGTTAACTCTCTCTTTCTCGCGGCGAGCCTTACGGCGGATTAATATTCTCCGCTGAGAAACGAAGACGCGGAATACGTCGACTTTGTGAGACGGGGAATTAAATTTCACGCTGATGCACGCGCGTTCTGCGCCCGACACGTTATTGTTTCTAATTGAAGGCTACAAGATAAAAAATGTAAAATGATGTAAGGATTTAACGGCTGAAACTTTGAGAAACTTCGAGACGTGCCGTTAAGCGGAAGTAAATGTGATGGATATAATTTATGAAGAAGTGAACTTCGAAAATCGATGTCGAGCGTTACATATGTTACATATCGATTTTAGAAACTTTGATTTTCGATAAATGTATAACTAAGTGAATTTTAATATATAAAGAATCTTATTTCTCAAGTTAAAAAGTATAGTCAATTGGACTGAAACGCGGAGAATAAATTATTAAAAAGAAAATAAAATTCTTTTATTGTTAGAAGCGAGAGGAATATTTAATACCATATACATTATTTGCAGATAAATTGTAACTTCAAATAATACTACACATTATGTTTTATTCCTATAGTATAATAAATTTGTTATAATAATGAATGCGCAAGAGAACTCGTAACATTTAATTAATTTCTATTTGCCGTAACGTCGTGGAATTTAATTTTATGGTATCTCCGAATGTTCCTTAAATTTCTTGAATCGTTTTTGGAAATACTTATTTATAACTGATTGTAAGGATAAGGAGGCAGGAAATTAGATATTCTCTGTAGAACGAATTGTGAATGGCGAATGCGAGGTGAGTTAAGCGAATGAATTTGCCATGAATACAAGACGAGATCAGAACCAATCGTCAGTCCCCAGCATTACAGTTCGTCAGGTAGCGCTCTGCATTTCGTCACGCCTCATTACCTAGATTTACGAAGACCGAGATAGGCAGAACCGCACGCGAATACTGTGCGACTGCCGACTAGGAAGCGACGGCTAATCGGTCGAAATAGAGAGCATCGGAGAGGAAAGAGCAGGGGAGAGAAACGTGAAGAAATCGTGCTCTCAATAGTAATCTCCGCTGAGACGACTTTAAGGTGGAGAATGCGGAATTATTGAAAGAAAAAAGAAATAAGGAATCGCTGAGTTATAAGTCACGTCTTGTTTTGCAAGCTGACCAACAAGATCTAAAACAGGATCTCATTCTTTACTGTAAATTGTCCATAATATCCACATTTTCCATGTTTACTATTAATAGATTCGCTAAATTATGTAATTCAAGTGGTTACTTTTTTATGTATCATTTTAATTTGCAAAAATTATTGCATTTGTGCCGCTAAGAATTTTGTTAATTTAAAAATTAAATTAACTTTTTAAAAATAGATATTCTGTTATTCTATACATTTTCATATCACGGTTTATCTTAAACCTACATCTTAAAAATTCCACTTGTGTTTTCTCTCTTAAAAATCTTTTTCTTTGTTATACTTAACTTTCTTTTATCATTACCTTCGTTCCTTTCCCATCCCGCTTGTGTCTCTTCGCTGGCACGTTCTCATCAGGCTCTGTGATGCGGTAGATGCACGGGAATGACGTATTGACATCTCCGTCCACTCATCCTCGCCATTTATCGCGAATAGAAGACTCAAACTACTCCGCCACTCTGCCGAGCGGACACGGCGGATACATATTTCACGACGTAAAGCCGGTCGATGCGTTTTATCTCGTTCCAACATCCGCCATACCGGCTTTTTCTTCGTTGTTCGCTAACGCGTTTATCACATAATAGGCTGTTTTCCAAAATATATAACTCTGGGAAATAAACAATGAAATATTATTAAGATTAATTCTTAATCTTTTTAATATTTTAATATATATTTTACTATAAAATGTTTTATTATGTAAATGAAATTTATAGAATTATTCGCAAAAAATTTATTAATATACAGTGGAATTATATATAAAGTCTTGAATTAGGCATCGCGCAAAATAACCCAGTATTGTTCAAAATTTATGATTTTTTTATATTAGGATTTACGATATTGTCATGCTTGTACATAGCGATAAAATACACATATAAGAAAAAATTAATACATTTATGTCATCTTCATATTATACCTCGGCAATCCGAAATATTATATTGTAATTACACCATTTAAACTAATTTCCCCAAGAAAAAAATTTACTTCATATCATACGTAGGCAGCAATATCATTTGCGCAAGCACGCGTGAACAACCTGATTGGCATGCGTGAAAAATTAAGTTCGTCATACCTGGATGGTTTCCAATCTATTTACTTTTATTAGTCTCTTTCAAACTGCAACTTTATGGGTCACGTCCATTACACAATACTAGCGATCAATTAACCCTCTCTCCGACTTGATGGAAGACCAGCGCGGAGATTTGTATCGCGATAACTTTGTCCGTTGACGATTAAATCCAGCACGGCGAAGGAAACGTCGAGAATATACGTGTTATCGACACGTCCGTTTATTTGGTTCCGCCTTTTTTTTCTCAATCGAAGATTTTATTTCTCTCGCGAGTAATTGCATCGTGTAAATTTCGAGCGGCCATTCGGTCGCTCATCAATGTCACCTGTCATTACGGCGTATCATCGGCATCTACCGGCTTTGACGTTTCAGTCGATAACGTTCGACGAATTAAAATCGTTGAGATTTATACTGGAGAAAGTCCAGTGCAACGCTTCTTTCGTATAAATAACTCGGCACATTCAATCGCTATTATTCTATAAGAATTATTTTTATTATTTGCTATTATAATTGCATTGTCATCTAACAGTATTTGTATGATTTGTTAATTATAATCTTACATCAGAGACAAGTAATAAAAAAAATCTGGATTATGCGCTATTATTTTTATTAAATATTTAGCAATCACATGATGCCTCAGAGATTACTTGAAACAGTTTTACATACATATCCATTCTATTTTATTTTATATAATACCTGCAGTATAATATTTTTCTCAGAATATATTTAATTAGAATAATTTCTTTTAACATTTTTTTCGGCAAAATCAGTATTTGTAATTATACAACATTTATGATATTAACCATGCACGTTTGTTCACACGAACAAAGCAAGAAAAATAGTAATGATTAAATAGAAACGGGGAAACATGGGGGCGCGTGATGGAGAAAAAAAGCGTGGAAAATTATCCGACGGGCATCACGCAGGGGATAGAACGGGGGAAGAAAGGCTACCGCGAAAGAATCTCGAAGAATGTGAGCGATCCCGAGGAACGACGGCGTCGACGTCGAGGGCGAGTTTTTGCTCGATTTGCTCGAAAGCGGAGAAGATTGCGACCTATGGCGGTAACGACGTCTTCGGGAGAATCATCCCGATGGTAGGATGAGACCAGAATGGTTACGCAACGTGCGTCCCGATCGATGGCGCGCGCGCGTGTGTGTGCGTGCGTGCGTGCGTGCGTGCGTGTTTCCATGGGATGCGTGTGTTTCTACGTATGGTTCCTGCGCTGGCTCGAGGCCGAATACCTTTCTGGTATCGACTGTACGCCAGTTAGTTTGCGGTTCTTCCAGGAATTTGAACCCTATGATCCTTGGCACTGATCCCTCTCGTGTTCCGAATCTTCGTCGAGGGCTGCTGCTGGCTTTGAAGGCCGCTGCTGAGGAACGAGAGAGGCGGGCCAATGAGGAGACGAGCGCGCGCAGGCAGCGCAAGAGGATTCCTTCTCGACGATAAGCCCCTATCCTCTCACAAAGGAACTGTAGGGGCTAATAAAAATCGGCTGTTTGCTTAGTTGCTATTACACCCGATATTGCGATGGAACGCGCGCGCGCTGTGGATAAATTTACCGCTCAAGTGAACGCTTCCTACGTTGCGCAAACCGATTTATCATTGTCATGCATCGCAAGCCAATTATCCCGTTTTGCATTTTACCTAAACTAAAACATGTCATTAAATATCTACAAGAATGAATGAACGATGCTCTTGAATAACGCCGGCTTACTTAGTCATCAACCTATACAAATTCGTTCCTCTTTAAAGAGCGCGTCGCGGCGGTACCTATATCACTTGCAATTGTGTACACCCGGAAATCGTTTGCTGGCTGGTGGTACGCGCGCACTTCCGCTCCTTTTCCCTCATTTCCTTACCGCGAATCGCGGCGGTAACAAATTACCGGTTAACAAGCTTAGAAGCACGAAGGCGCTCTTAACGAGGTGACGTCATAACAATAACAAACAATTGTATCGTCTTGCCGTATGTACGATTGCACCCTAACGAGCCTGGCTGGCCCTCGTTGCATTCTATTGGCCGGACAAGAGAGCCGCGCACGCTCTTTGTACCGGTCTCTCTCTCCGTTTCTTTCTCTTCTTCGGGCATCTGTCCGAGAATCATCATCACGCGACATGAGCGTGGGGAGGAGATAAAGGGGACGCGGATACTGAATTAGTCGTAAGTCACTCAGCCACGGCTTGTTAGCGTCGTTAACCCTGACCCCCGGGATATCGCCTTCGCTATAACGGGCGTTCCGTCGCGTTTTCGAGTGGACGACCGGCATGGCGCAGGAAAACCATAAGCCTCGAAACACGATCAGACTGGATGGTATCCTTCCACGATCTCGCGTTCTAGATGCCATTCCCTTGAATGTCGCCTCGCCAGGATTTCCTCGATGGATCCGGACTAGACGCCGCGCGATCGATACGAGCTCTTGAGAGCTAAGATTTCGCCGGCGACATTTTAGGAACGTGTATTTTTAAGATTTCAGCTTTATAGTATTTATTAATTCATTAATTTGTGAATATATATAGAAGATTAAAAGTTCAACGAAAAAATAACTCCGTTAATCATATATAAAATAATATCTTCAAGTTAATATCCAAAAATTGAACATGTATATGATGCAGTTTTATTATGGATACGATTCGCTTTTTTTTTTTAAATACAAGTATATGCGAGAAAAATCCATTATCGAGTTTCTCTACATTTCTTTAGCAGAATGTTACTTGAGACAATATGTTTTTAGTATCTCGGAGTGGAGTACTGCTAGAACAAGAGACACGCCGCGATATAAAGGCTGACATAATGTCCCACCATTCGATGCTTCCCTCGAATCCGCAGAATCGAGATAGCAATTCAAACGCCCGAAGGGCCAGAATCGTAAATCCTTGCGCTGGCCTCGACGCGCCGTCGTTCCCGAGGTCTCGTATCTTGAACAGAGAACGAGAGCGCGCATACGGTACGAGATTAAGATACGGTACACTCCATTTAATCAGTCCGCCGGAGAGCTCCGATATC
The DNA here is from genome assembly GCA_011636635.1 of Tetramorium simillimum. Classification (NCBI taxonomy): domain Eukaryota; kingdom Metazoa; phylum Arthropoda; class Insecta; order Hymenoptera; family Formicidae; genus Tetramorium; species Tetramorium simillimum. The sequence goes on from VBVQ01001469.1 coordinate 8,773, forward strand.
TATGGAAAGCACCTGATCGCCATTCTCTTCTTTCCGCCGCCACTTGAAAAGAACGAGGGGAACCGGAGGGCGCGATTAAACGGAAGGATGGGACAGAGATGGAAGAGGCGACCTCGACCGCGCGCTTTCCAAATTTCGTCGCTTCGAAGACAACGCGAGGATAGGTGGGATCAGACGGAAGGAGAGAAACGCGCGTGGAGCTGGAAAGTAGGAGGAAAGGACGAGATAAATTCGCGGGTTTACGGCGCCCTTAAAATCGTGGGGATCTCTTTAACGACCTGGCAGACCGCCACCGTGGTGGTCCTCCTAGCGGGAGGGCTGGAAATGCATTGACGGTCGCTCGCTCGCTCGCTCGCGAGTGTGCACCGCGGGCTCGTGCGCGCGAATGCGAGTTCGGGTTATCATTCATTCGCTCTCGAGCGAGCCGTGAGGGCCCTGTTAATGACAGTCCCATGGAATTACTGCGGAACTTCACCGTCCGCCAGGACGGCGCGCTAGGTGAGGGCGCTGAAAAATGCGCGAGAGGGAAGAAAAGGTGAATCCACCGCGCGAAATTCCGCCGGCGCGGCGCGGCGCGGCGCGGCGCGGCGGGCGAAGATTATCTTCCTCCTCGGAGGGGGTGGCTCGCTTCTTCCCTCTTAGCATTTCCCATCGTCGAGTCTGTTGCCAACTGCATTCTCGACGTTCGAGCCTGCCGCTTCGGAGAGGCGCATGTCTCCTTGAAAATACTTTATTTTATTGTTACCGCCAGATCCAGCGGATTCCGGCCTCGTTACTGTCGAAGCGTCTTCGCGGGGTTGAGTAAAGATTTGAGTTTGCGTAAACTGCAGCCGAGGGAGAAAGAAGAGAGAAAGAGAGAGAGAGAGAGAGTGAGGTGACGGGTGGCCTCTAAAGAGAAGAGTCCGGCTTTCAGGGATCTACGAGCGGGCTGCGATAAGAGATTTTGAGAATCCACGATGGGGCTCTCAATGTCCTCTTTGTCCGTTCAGATTTCGCGCTACGCTCCACGATCCGGTCAATTTTCCTTCCTCTTTCTTTTTTTTTCTTCCTACTGTTTGTCCAATGTGATAGCCCACCGACGAATCGAGCTCTATCCTACACACAAGCTCCGAAATGACGCCGTTATCATTAAGAACGGTCTTATCGGTCGTAGGGAGTGACCATTATCTCCGAACTGTTTCTGCGCCCATTGAGCCCGACGAAGACGTTTTCCCTTTTAGATATGACCTCGTTGGTTGGATGTAGAAAGTCCCCATGGTTCCATAGGAAATAAAAATCCGCAAATGTTCTTTGATACCACAACATTACGCGATACCGAATGCAACGTAATTGCCGCTAGGTCGATAGAGTGCCAGAAAATCAAATTGTATTTCCTGCGAGATTGTGAGAGTTTTATACAATTTCTATGTATCAATTTTTACAATTATTATTAAGGGTTTAGGTGAGGTATTAATTGATTGGTATCGAACTTGACAGTATCATAGATATGAATGCGCTCAAGAGTAAAAACTAAATAGTAATAATAAATGTATCGATGTAGTAAACGCTTTACAAAAATTTTGATGAAAGATACGTTCAGTTCGCATAGTTTATTATTTGATCCATATATGTATAAGTCTTGATATAAATATGTAGATATTAATATCACTTATAAAAAAGTCTGAAGTTTAATCGCGCTGAAAATATTACATCCCGATAGCTGAATAATTGCACTTTAATGTCTGACACGATGTTTGACGAGCAACGAGAATGTTTTCGCTGATCGCGTATGTGATGCAGCGGAATTGCTGGAACCTCATAAATCCACTGCAAATGGCTTACAGGTTTACCTATAAAAACATAATGGCGAGACGGTCTCCTTTCATCGTCCTTTTTCATCGCGCATTCGGCCTATCGATCCGTGGAATTTTTTTATTGCCACTGTCCCTCGCAGCGCGATCCCTTCGTCAGCTAAAAGAAAGTAAACATCGTAAAAAATTCGCACTCACCGAGTGTTTGCTCAGGGATCCCACGAGAGGAATATCACTTGTAGAAATTGGTGATACATAACTTTGAAATCATCTACTTGTTTATCAATATTGAATACGCCGCACGTTCGTTACAACCGTCGCGCTTAATTAAGTTATACGTAATCGAAAACTCGAACAGAACGAAACGCGATAATGGAGCGACGATGATCCTGTATTTAGAACAGCCCGTGTAAATGAAATGAGCGGACAAGGTCTCAAATATTGTATAATTTCGCCGGTGGAATTTCATGGCAATGACGAAGAGAGCGGTAATAGGGCAGCATAAATCCGCGGACGAATGGCCTGTGGGCTCATCGCGAAAAGCGTAATAGAGAATTTCGCAATTTGGATGCTTATGGAGCACTCCGATGGAAAACGTTGATGTGGCTATCGTTGTAATCGACCGCGAACGCATGCACAGACAGGCTCCGCCGTGAGCTTCTAAATTATTACGCCAGTTTTGAATTTAACGGAGCCAATGGCGAAAAGACGCGGCTTCGGCCTCTCTTCTCCGCGAAGTCGTAAAGCTACGGGTGTATGCTTAACCAGAAAGCTCCCGGCTATTTTTTCCCCGATGATTCCGTCGCGCAGCGCACTCCTAAGCGGCACTCCGAGGCCGACTTACCGTTACGGAAACAAAGAAAATCAAAATATCTTCCGCGAAACCATCCACCTTCCCGGAATAATCTAGAAACTGCGAAAGGTCGAACTCCGTTTCCCCGAACGTCAGTCGTACGTAGCCTCGTAAATGCATTTGCTTCCTGTTTTGCGGTAGATTACGACGCTGTACAAAATCAATATTAAGGTAACGTACATTACCTCCGAACAAATGCCGGAATTTTGATATTAGAGTTTTCATCATAGACATTATCTATTTTCGATACTAAATTAAAATATTTTCTTCGTTTTTTATTTCAATAGTGAAAAGAGACGTTTTAATAGAGATGTACATTCCTCTTTGTAAAGTTCCTCGGAACTTAATAATTTTATTCTCTATTTTTCTGTTGGTTTTTTTTTATGTGCTTTATTGAAAATATATTTAAAGCGTTTTAGTCATTTAGACATTAAGTGCCTTTAATTAGACAGACTCAATCAATATTCTCGTGACTTCGAACGCATTAATATTGTTCTATTTGCAACGAGAGACGATTAACGTTGTTTTCCTCGAAAATTTTCTGACAGATTAAGTCGGCGGGATAGATCGATCGGCGACTATATATAGAGAGCTGTGCCTCGGAGGTCAGGATTAGTAAAGTTCAGTTGATGCTGGAGCAAGCCCTAGGGAAGGAGAAACGGTCCCTAAGCGAGTGATAAAATTCCTTTCCAAGTTATATTAACGCCGTTAGTCGTACCCACGGTGCCCCCGGACGAACTTTAATCGTGAATAATGAAGGAGCCCGGCGGCGATTATTTTTCTCGCAGAAGGGACCGACGGCATTAGACGCAGCCCTCGAACTTCGGCGCGGAGCCATTTTTTGCAGTTCCCGAAGAATCTTTGTCAGGCGGGAAAATAGACTTGACTTCTTGCTCGTTGTTTGATTCTAGACGTACTTATCGTAAATTATGGTATTAAAGATAACTAAGGGAGCCCCGCATACATCCCTCTTTTAATTTTATGATTACGGTTTCAAAAGCCGATTCACTCAGCGCAAAACAGTATTTGCTAATTCGCTTAATTCCCGCGCACTATTTTTAATTGCAGACTTTACGTAAAATAGGCTGTAAGCGCTTTATTCTTAAAATTTTGTTTTTAAAAAGCAAAGATAAATTGGAATTTAATTGTTCATTCAAAGAGGCTATTTATTAAGACGTGTTATTGTCGTGACGTTAAGAACATATTTCTCGATGAACTATATTATACCGCTACCAGTGTCGGCATGTAACAAACGTTCTTAAAGTAGCTTTATAAAAGGCGAATAGCTTCATTTGTAATAGCGTCAGACAGAACCGTCGCTCCTGATGGTAACCGTTAGGGCGAATAATAAATTGGCAGACAATGCCCGAAGGAAGATACCAAAGTGCACAAAGAATGCTTGCGTCAGCTATCATTTTTAACTCGCAGGCGGAAAGAAGAATAATATGATTGTTCAACGCTGGCATAATTTACTCTCGTAGAATGTCACTCCGTTTTCAATAATTAATACTGTTGTTGGTTAAACGTACCAAAAAAAGAGATGATTTCAACAGTGATATAATAGCATCATGCAATACAACAATAATAAGAAAGAAATAACGAAGCAATACAAATTGAAGATATAAATATCATATTTATACATCAATATAATAGATATTAAAAAATTACAATAATTCTAAGATTGCAATTGAAATTGTGAAGCATTAAACACATTAAATATTTTTTTGTTTTCTGTGCCAACTGTCTTTCACTCGAATTAACGATGTCTTTTTATATTTTCTTTGACTATAACAATGTAAAGAATTTCATTAAAGTAGGAAACAATGAATTCCGCGTTGAAGCGAAAATGGACGGTTTTAATCGATTGCTACAAGAATGGATAATCAAATTCTTGCAAAATCGAACAGATCATTGTCTCGTAACATTTAGTACTTAAAACTTGTGTATTAAAATTGCAAGCTGTTATGACACATTATTTCGTGATTATTCGCTATACGAGCTCTTCGTTCAAAGAGAAGTCGACGAACGGGACGAAGGACCCGAAGGAGACTTAGCCAGAACGGGATGCTATAATCTCATTTGTGTGGTATAGTTGGTGCATAATTCCTCGCAGTGAGTAGCATAACTTTGTACTCTCTCCAAGGAACTGTACCAAACTGGCACAACCTAGAGAGCATCAACTTCCCAAACTCGCGGGTAGTTGCGTTGACGGCGATGTACTTTCCCATATGGGATGCTTGACTTCTAAAGATAATTTCCGAAGCATTTGCGGACTGTACGATCACCGCAGATACTTGTCACAAACAAATTAAATGAACATTGTAAAAAAATTCCTCGCCTCTTACATTATGCGATTTATAATTTGTCTAATCGGGATATTGTCGCATGTCTGATTTTTATTAATTATTAATTTCTGAGCTTTATTTATAGCCGGATAAAATTAAAGTAGTTTGAATATGCTAATAATTTTTAAACTCGTTAAATTACATTATTCTAGCAATTTGTTATATTTTTTTCTTGCGCAGAACGGTGTAAAATTTCTCATCAAATATTCACTAAATATTCTATATAGTGTGAAGAGTCAATTGCTATTAAAGCGATATATATCATCTGATCGTAATCGATTTCCTCCCCTCCCTTCTTTTATGGCTATTAAATTTAAGCCACAGTCGCGCTCATTGCCACCATTTCAGCGTGAGTGGCTCGGCGGGATACTTAAGTCGCTTCAGTCTCCTAACAAGCCCTCTTGTCTTCTCTTTCAGACATGCTACGAGATGGAGAGGTACCTGAAGGACGAGCCGAAGTTACAATCGTACAAAAAACTCCCCACGGAACTGGACACAGCGCCCTGGAACCTCTTCAGAGCACCATCGATCTCATGGACGACGTCCACCGGAACAAGCGCACAATTCGACCCCCCAATCAAAATGGAGGTGTGTAATCAGCCGTTGCTTATTAGTCTACTGTCTATTAGTCTACTATCAAATTATCCCAGAGAGAATCTTTTTATTCAAAATCTAATATTATGTACAAATAATTTTCATTTTTGCTTTTACGTTGCTCCTATGTGTATATATATTTAATGTAAAACTGATAATTTAATTATCTCCTTTTCGGATTTTCCGAAAGAAGGGATTAATATCGTTTTAAAAAATGAAAATGCTTTTTCTTCTTTGTAAATCAGGTGACGACGTCGTCAGACGAAAGAGATCCCCTCTGTCTGGACGACATTAAATTCAGTCCTGGCGATCATAACGACAATGGCCGCGATAGGGATCTTCTCGATCGTCACCTCGACTCGTTATCGATGTCTTCGGCGAGTTCGGCGTGTTCAGCACTGTCCTGGGACAGCTCACCTTCCCTCTCTTGCACGGCGCTTATTCTTAAAAAAGAACCGAGCGAAGACCTCGAGGAGGATGAGGAGCATGAGGTACGTTATACATGCTTAGCGATTTCGACTAATCGATAATATTATATTTCACTTGGAATTCGTTACAAATCCGCGTTCACGCGAGCAAAAAATTACGAATAAATTTAATACAAAGTGGAACGACGTTTTTTTATTCGTGTTTCATAAGAGTAAATTAATATTAATATTAATATATTTTGATGAAATTTTTGTTCTGAAAATTATTATCGGATTTTATTTCGAGAAAATATTTTTAAAAATCCAATTTAACTTTTTTAAACTTTTAAAGTTAATTTCTCGCATGAGAAGTCTGAAAATCGTGGACGTTAAACAAATAGCGCATTCGATTATTTATTGTAAATACATTTATTATTTATGAAGACAATCATTTTTTTCACGTATTTTTCGAATTCGACCGACAAGCTACTTTCTCGCAAATATAATTTCTAATTCAATACAACGCGCAATATTGCCTTGACGCTAGATTCTCGACTCGATTCGATTCTCATCGGTTTATTTGTCTGCTGTAACCCGTCCAATGCAATCCCCGACGGCGAATCACGAATCACGCAATCAATCCCGTTACGTTATTAATCGCAATCTCGTTGCATAATGCGCGCGATTTTGCCGCTACAGGAGATCGAGGAGGAGGAGGACAGCGGGTGCGAAAGTGAAGGTCAAATCCTTACGCCGCCGTCGAGTCCCGGGTCGGGTCAAGGTCATTCCAACTCCAGTCACTCGTCGAGTGGGAGTTCGATGCTCGACGTGCACAACCTCAACCTTCACGGCACGGGCGGGAGGAGTGCCATCGTCAGGGTTACCGCCGGGAACGCGCAGGGTGTCGCAAGGTAAGTATCGTAAAACGCGCGTACTTGGCCTCTCCTGAACGATCGTACGTACGGTTGGTCTTTTTTCGCGTCGCGTGATGAAAGGTCGGCAAAAGAAACGTCTCCGCTTCCGGACCAGCGGAGTTCCTCTTTGACGTTCTCTCGTTTCTCTGCTATTCTTACTTAATGAAAACTTAATTGCCTTTAGAATTGAAAGAGGCAAGTGGCTAATACGATACTTGCCCTACGAAAGACGGATGTGCTGTATGTGTAGCTACGTCTCGCTCGGAAATTATCTTGATTAACTGTAACTGGCATTACCTGACATAAAGTGGCCGTACTTTCCGGGTCGACTTATCCCATCCAATTCGTTCCCGGCAATTTTCTACGGAATTTACAGAAAAAAAATGAGAGAGAGAGAGAGAGACACGAGCTCGCGAAAAAAAAGTCGACGTTGTCGGGAAGTAGCCTCGGAACGTTCTCGCTACGCCGGGGTAAGAAACTTAAAACAATTCGCTCCCGCGATCCATCATTAACCCGTCGCCGGAATTGCGCTCTTCTCGATTCGCTCGCGTTTCTTCTGAAGCACGAGACGTGCACCGATTACTCAACAGTCTCTACCGATCACGCTACTTGCTATTTCGCGCGCGTTAAACTCGGCGCTGAGCCGCGACACGCACGGGGTCCGTCTTACGGATGTCGCGCCTCGACAGGCGCGCAACGGACTAATTACAATGAGAGAGAGAGAGAGAGAGAGAGAGCTCAAATACGGCCAATGAGAGCAAGCAAATCGCGTTTTTTGCAGACTGATCTCCGTCACGGCGAACGGCTTCCCCGCGGTAGCCAGCACGCAACACGCGCACACGGGCGCAACCACGGCCACGACCACCGTGGCTAACAGGCACCACGCGAGGAGCAACGAGCACAGTCCGCCCGACACGAAACGCAGGATACACAAATGCCAGTTCCCCGGGTGCAAGAAGGTGTATACCAAGAGCTCGCATCTCAAGGCCCATCAAAGGACGCACACGGGTGAGTGAGCGCTGATGCTGAGCAGCTATGTGCAACCTAATAGTTGATCTGAGGCCGGCGTGTATCGAGATTGCCGCGAAATTAGACGGTTCAAATCGCCAGTGCGGCATGATCCGCCAGATTGCCGCAACGCGATACGTGCGAATTCAACGAATGATAAAAGCGGTAAAATCACGATTACAACGAGAGAGTTTACGTGCGCGAGAACCGTTTACGGGAAATATCGGCGCGAGTTACAACAAATTTTTCAAATCGCTACCGGACGCTCTCGCTACGCGAACAACGGAAGTATAATTAATTACGGGTGCCGAATTAAGGGTGCTTCGTTATTCGCGTCGACGGGACGCGTTCGCGAGATGACATCTCGCTGACGAAACAAAGCGGACAAATGTAACGCTCATTCGCGCGCACTCTGACGCATTTATCTCCGATAGAATCAGAACATCCACCCGACACACGGCATGTTTCTCTAATTGGCTATTGTCATTTGGAAGCATTTTTCTGCACTTCCTACAAAATATGTTCTTTCAAAAACGAAAGGGATACATAATGTACGACGAGTAAATTGAACTCGTTTAGCGTGTTTTATTTAAGCGTATCAATTTTGTCGTATTATGTTTGTGTCACTTTTTACATTTCTATCAGGCTTTTCACACGGAGCGCCCTTAATATCTAAAGAATTATTTAAAATTTCTCTAGTCTTTAATATTAGCAAAAGCACGTTACTTGAATCGCAATCATGAAAAATACGTCAGTAAAATTTTTATCAATTCAATATAATTTATAATTGTGGAAATATTATTCAAAGCTTGTTAACTATTTACGTCGATTATATTGCAATTTTATCTGTGCTCGCTATATTATACCGGATAATTAATCGGATATTATTAGTATTTAATCAGTACGTATTAATTTGCAAAACAAAGGTAATTTTTCTTCGATTAAAATTTTTGTAGCCCGATAAAAGGAATAAAGTTTCCTTCCATCTTAAAGAGTGGCAATATCCGTCTCGCTACTTCCATCCACGTTGACGGTGCGCGTCACTGTCCGAACGCGATATTGCCGTGGGTCTTCGCGTTCTCCTCCCTCCGATCCTCTTCGCGGTCGCTTGCGGTGAACGGTGGCAGGCAGAGAGATTGTAATTAACGAACTCTCCTGTTCTCTTTTGCCCTTCTCTCTTCTTCCACAGTGCGAGTGTACAATCCATTCTCATCCTCGGGCCCCTGCTCTTTATCCACGGTTTTTGTCGCGTCACACTCAGGTCCTACGGTTTCGCCAGTCGTACGTACCCTGCGGTACGTGCCCTCGTCCCTCGTATGTATAGCTTAGGCACGATCCCTACACTGTAGGGAAATGACGGTAGAGAAAGAAGGAAGGAGAGAGAGAGAGAGAGAGAGAGAGAGGAGGGAGGGGGAGGGACGGAATGCAAGGGTGGTAATAAGGGACGGGTTGGCCGGGACGCCTCCATCCTGCAGCATGGCAGGTACGTCGGGATTGCTTCTCGCGGATCGTTAAGCAGAACTGCTAACTACGGGATTATGCATACTGCGGGACCCGTCCCGCAATTATGACTCTGTTATGAATTCGTCCTGACACAAGGATCCCCTTGTCGGCGGAACGGCTGCGCCAGACGACGGACGGCCGCGACATGTACGACGGCTCGCCGTAGGACGTTTATCTCGAGACATTTACGGGTGAAAAAGGTGTAAAAGCGCACTGTGCCCTCGGGTATTGGTTCGCCCCGTCGTCTTTCTCTTGTTCAATCCGGATTTCACAGTGTCACATGCGAGAATCGAACGTATCTGCTGCGGAACTGAAACGTCCTTCTGTCGCACAATGCTTTTCTTAAGATTCTTTCTATTTTGTATCCGCTTATCGTCTTCATAAAATGCTCGAAATGCAGTCTTTGTAAGAAATTGAATAAGACGTAGCTGTATCGTATAGAAAAAGTAAACTATAGTTATTAAAGCATTTTCTACTACTAGTAATTTATTTTTGTTAGATGGCGATTCTTTAAAAATATTTTCAATGTGTATAAATAATACTTTTATATTAAAAAACGTTTTATCAAAAATATTTTTTTATATTAACAATGGGGTTTTTAAATATTATAGTCGTATATAATTCCATTCAATCAATTTTATTCAAGAAGCATATTGAATTGAGAAGATATAAAAAATTTCAAGATATATTGGCTTCACCGATTTTTCTTAGAATACTACGATAAAAACAATTGCGCGACTACTTCCATACTTATTGATTACATCCATCCACTACACGAGATTTTCGTCGCGATCTCGTCATCGAAAAAGTTCAGCGACACGCTCTCTGAGAGTTCCGCTGCCAGGAGAAAAACGACCGCACCGAGAAACTTCGGGAAGCGGAGCTTTTCGCGGGGATGGAAATGGCGGTAGACTTTGATCTCACTCGACGGAATCTAATTACCCTGCGGACAGGACTTCGCGGTAGCGAGACACGAAACGAAGCGAGTCGTCGATCGCGAGACGACAACGTGAAGGTTCGTTACGAATTCCATCGGCGAAGTTTCCCTTCTCGAAGGCTTCTCGATATGTAGATATTCCAAGAAGGATCGGCGAAGATCTAGTCCCTTAGTCTGATCTTATATTTGACGACGACGACGACGACGACGACGACGACGACGACGACGACGACGACGACGACAGAAACGACATGCCCATCTATATCTGTCGGATCACATTATTCTTAAGACGGCGGACTTTGCGCCGATTCTACAATGTGATCCGATTAAACGACTCAACAATCAACGTATCTACTTGCTAATTCCTTTCTAACGAGGCGATCAGACGTCGCTAAATACCAAGTATGCCCATCGATTTATCAAGACGTGATTTTTGCACGTGAAGCCCGTTTAAAACGTACGATCTCAACTGCGAGGGAAACCGCGTTGAAATATCTTGAATCTCGCTGGTTCAGCACCTCGTAATAATTCTACATTTTTGTCTGCGTTACGCACCGATGCAAACGGTGGTTTTCCACCGGCCGTTTAAATCACATTGTTCAAACCCGCAAGTTAATTAAAACGTTTAACGGATTTGGGCCTTCTGCAAAGAGGCTAATTTGAGCGCCGCGGAGTGCGGCGGCGTTTCGCGAGAATGTTTTCGGAACGGCCGCGATTTTTCACTGTCACTCACAGCGCAGACAGATTTACGTGGAATTTGTGTAATGCGCGATGAGAAGAAAGCCCTACGTAATTACGTTAATTATAAATCGTAAAGGGAAAACCCCGGAGAAGAGACTGGTTACGGGAATGATAATACCGAAAGAAAAATCCGCGGATAAACTCTTTGTTCTATCCTCATAGTATCTTCACGAGAATAAAACCGGACTAATTCTTCTTTTTCATCGTGCTTATCCTACTCGCGTATTAGGTTCTTGTCCGAGCGCGGTCCTTTCTCGTTGTGGGAGCGTTGCAGGACTCTCGTATCAGATTTTCCCACGGGTGTCAAGGAACTATCGATCGCCGTCCCGCAGCCTCACATCGGGCAGTGTATAGCGGCGAGAGAAAAGAGGGACGGAAGGATAGGAAGAGAGAGATTTCCAATTACAGGGACTTTCCGTTCTGGAATTCCATTCCGAACGTCATTGTTCTCGCGTCGCGCGCCGCGGACAGGACTTTGATCCTTCGACGATGCGAGAGCCCGATCGCATCGCTTCGCCCGGGACACTTAACAGTCCTTCACTTCGTTCTGGAAAGTGGATAGTCAACATATATGAGAAAGAGCGATTTTATCCCTTCTTTGAGTTCACTCGACAATCGCACGATTTCGTGCAGGAAATGAAATGTTAGCATTCTTCGGTCTACAAAAAAAAGAAAATAGGAAAACGTTTGTCCTAGAAGAAAACCTCTATTAGTGCGCGTACAACGTACAAACGCTCGTACAACGTTACAAATGCAAGCTGTTAAACAACTATATAGCACGAAAGAAACGAAGTAATAGTTTAATAAAACCTATTTTCAGCGTCATGCAGGGACTGCACCTTTTCTTATCGCATTATATCCCCCCCAAGGATGTATTTTCCTCTATAATATTTTCGACTGCGAAGAATGGGGGAAGACGAGAATGGGGATATAAATGACTGGAAGATGATAATACGTACGCCACGTATATATATTCATACACGATTGAAAACTTTGCTTTAACGGATCGAGGGATACGGGAGGCAGTTACGGTTGAAGGGAGAGAGCCCGAGATTACGAGAGCACGGAGATCGAAGTAGGTCAGCCAAAGTATAATAATTTAACATGAGAGCGCTTTAGAGACGCACAGCTTTCCGCGATCTTAAATCAAACGAAGAATGGAAGGAGCGGCGGCGCGGCCCCGGGAACTTATTTATCAACGTAACTCGCGACGATGAATCCGCGCTGTCGAAAACAGTCTGCTTATATACATTACTTCTGCATTTCTCCTTAGACGTGTCGGTGTATCCGCGAACAATAGGACCCGAAGGTATCCAGCGTCGGGAGGGCGGTATAATCGAATTAACCATAAATCCAGTGCATTTCCGCGCAAACGGATATCCGTGATTTATGCCTGGCGAATGGTCCGAAGCGCGAAAGAAGCGGGCGGCGCAATCGCCCGGTTAAAACATTACAATGAAGCAAGAAATAAATTTGCAAAACGGTGGAAACGACTTTCCTTAAGTTTCCAACGTTTGCATGGGGAAATATATTGCTTTCCTCTACAACATTAATTATGTCGCCACTTGTCGCTACTTTCTCACTTTACCGATATTTCGACTATTTCAAATATATTTATATCCAAAATTTATATCTCAAAGATACGTTGCTTTTTATAAAATGAAAAGTGTCTGTCTATCGAAAGGACTGATTTAAGCGCAACAGATGTTTGTAAAATACACATAAATTCTCGTTTAAGTATAAATAAAAATAATCCCTATTGTATGACTATTAATATGCATATTCTTTCTCTGGCATGCTTATGTACGATACGTGCATCGGACGATACCCTCAACGCGTGATTTACGCGTCGGTGCTATTTCGCATATAAACGAGCCTGTTATTTTTCGCCGCAGACCGTGCGCCGGTGCACGCAGGAAACACAACTGCGTCGCGACGGTGATCCGAAATTTGTCGGTACATTGATTCGAAGAGACGACGAGCCCGCGCGTTCGCCGGGGGGCTGGTGAGCGCGGCACGTACGTCGAGCCCCCGTACTCCGTTACTAAAAGTTTCTGGTCGCGGTGCATCGCGGTAATGCGATTCGTAAATAATGGTTCGAGAAACTGAACTCGGCGACACACCGTCCGCCTTCTTCGTCGTCGTCGTCGTCGTCGTATTCCCGCGAGCCAAGTGCATCTACGCGATTGAACACGTCTCCTCTTACGTTTAAACCGCAAGCTCAAAGTCTCAGCTGCATCTTCCGAGTTCCCCGCTCCTACGAGAGACCGCAGGCGCCCGTGGTTGTAAGTGATCTTCCCCTTTCCCTTCTATATTTCGTCGATGTTAAATCTTAGATGTTGCCAGCGTGCCGCGGTGCTCCAACGCGATACACGCGGCAGCCATCGATTTTCGCAGCTGGAAAGTCGCGACCGGATCGCGATCGTACTCCCGCGAGAGTTTAGCTCCGCAGATAAATTTAGGTCAACGTAATTAATTCAGGATTAATTACACGGGGGAAGTCGTCTATTTTATATCGGGAGCGCGCGTTTTATCGTCAACGAACGTTATGGGGGTATACCGGAAGCTAATCGATTATTGCGCGTAATTCGAGTATCAGGAGCGATAAAACGCTTCGCGATTCTTTGAAAAGCTTTATTGCACGGAATTAGTAGAATCGAGTTGTTTTTCTGACTTTATTTTTAGAGATTCATACGTGGTGGAAACTTGCCGGCGAATCTGAATTGCGCGTATGCTGTAATAAAAGAAATTCCAATCGGAACGTTTTATTGCAAACAGGATGTGATGTGCTTTCGCGTTACGTTTCGAGTTACAAAAATATTTCAACGAGAATTGGTAAGCTGCCTTTAACGGTATCGAGGTAGTATTCAATTAGATCCTAATAGCATATCCCGACGTTAGTATTGGCAGATCGCACAGATCATTTCCTCAATTACTTACGTATTACACGTAAAAGTTTACACATTGCAACGTATATTGCAAGCGCGTTCGCCCCGAAGCGACTGTGCCGCTGCGCGCACATGTGCGGCACACATCGATTCGCACCTCGGGTACTGTTCGAAACACATGATCGCGCCAAAGTTAGACCCGTCTGCCGCGACGGGGGTTGTGTACCGCAAACAATTGGAAACGTCGTCAAAGTTCTCGCTTCGGTTGACAGCGTAACCGCACTTCACAGCCCGCGAAATGCGAATCGCATCCGGCAGTTTCGCGACACGCGATGAAAATCTTTTATACATGCGTCACGGAGATGCGGCTCGAAACGTGAGACTGTAAAGAGTCTCGCGCGATTTTTATGTCAATATACATATATATCTCTCGACACTTTCGACATCCCTTACTCTTGCGTTATTTTTTTTGCCACATCTGTGACTTTGTGACCTGATGTTAAAAGTAAAACTGAAAACGTCTATTTTTTTTATAAATTCAGAAGAAAAAGAGTAAAATGTAGGTACAAGAGAAGAATCCCTATATAGATTTATTACGATTATATAAATTATATACGAATTGTAATTATTTCGATTTCTGCGCATAATTTACACACGATTTAACATAACGAAAAATAATAAATAAATTCGGTAAAAAAAAAAAAAACGCGTAGATCGATCTCCCGAATGTGCGAGAATTTTTATATTCTTTTTTCCGCGTTTTGTTTCGCGAACGATCGTACGCCCATTTTCACGATGCGATACTTCCGGAAGAAATCTCTCATTTATCATTTCTATAACGCCGCTATCTCGTACCGGTAAGAACAACGTCGTTCGCAAAATCCGCCTGTTCAAAACTGAGTATGAAGCGATATCGCGCTTCGTAAAATTTCCTCGGACCCCCCATGCGATCCTCGAGAGGGATCTCAGACGAGGATTCTCCCCGAAGTGGAATGTCGAAAAAAATAAAATGCCACCCCCCCCTCCCCCTTCGTAGATGGGAGAGTAACTGCGCTGTTTTCCGCGGACCCTTTCTTACGTCGCGTCGGTCGGTCGTCCCTCGAACCATCTATCACGCGATCCTGTAGGATGGTCTCTGATATATTAAACGCTTTTACAACAAGAAACTTCTCTTTGCCAAGTATTTTTGGATGTAAACCAGAATTTGGTAATCTCTAATCGCAGGGAAGTTCACTCAGCGTCTCTCTCTCTCTCTCTTTCTTCCGGTAAAAAATTGATCTCGCAGAACGCGCGATCCTTTTTCCTTTAAAACAGAACGATGTCTTTTATCGTGCGTTACAATATTTGTCGAAAAGTTCGGCACTACCGACTTTGCTTTGTTCGCCGTTCAAGCGGGTCAACTCTCGGCGATTACGTTCAATCGAATCTTCGCAAATGCGTCGAAGGGCCTCGCGTCATTAGATACCGAAAGATTCGCGCGAAGAACGCCTTTGAATATGCAAGGGAAGGCCGTGCTATCAGAAAATCTCATCTCCTTCGCCGGCGGGGGCAATGAAAATCTTTTTGTGAATAAAGTACAAGCGTATCTTCTCCTTTATAGCGCACAATATTTCTTGAAAGGAAAACCCTCTCTTTCTTACTCCCACCGTTTTTCATTCCGACAACAGGGGGGGTTGGTTTCTATCCTTGCCTTGTCTCGCAAAAAAAAAGAACCGGCTCCACCGAAATTCGGTATGCGAAAAAGAAACGGGTGCAATACGTCTCGTAATTTGATACGCGTCACTACGAGGAATTCCTCAGATTGCACGCGAAACGCGAGGTGCATAAAAGCGACTAATGTAAAGTACGAGTACTATGCTGGCGGTGCCAGAAAATCGTATCTCTCTTCCCAGGGGGCATGAAGCAAAATCTTTTTGTAAAAGAGATACCTTGCATTTCCTCTTTTATAGCGTACGATATTTCTCCGAAGAAAGCGTTCCTCTTTCTTACTTGCTCGCGGTGACGACCGTCTCTTTCTAAAAAGATAAGTTTTCAACGTATTTCTCCCTAAAACTAGAATTCGAGAACAGAAAATGGAGAATTTATTCGTTCAGAGTCGTTACCTATTTGTAAGATCAATAAAACACGAAAAGCACATTGGCATCGCGTATCAATAAATATATTATTAAGCTCCACAAAACTTATTTCATACTAGATTCTGAGAAGGAATAACCAAAGTGCGAAACATGTCGTAATTGCAACTTCTCACTTCATTTCCATGTACTTTTCAGTTCGGTAGAAAGGCGATGTCGTAAAGAGTCAAGTTTCCGCAATCATTGGTTTTACGTATTTCTGAATGATTCGGCAGCCGAGTTATTTCGCGGTGCCGAAATTCGGTCCCGAGTAAAAGTTTCTATACAGGGCGTCGATTCACAAGCAGAAGTAGATCGATCGAGCGCCGATCGCTCGGCAAGTTCGCCCGCGAGTAACGTAAGGTAACGTAAAAGGTCCGCGCGAGAAAAAGCTCCGCCGGCGCCAAGTATCGCGCGGAAAGCAACGCTCGCCGCCGCGCGCGACTCGGTGAGTTTTCCAGGAGCCACGAGGAAAAATCTCGAGTCGGCCGTCCCTCGAGCGATCCGTCACGCGGGTGCTCGCGATGGCCTCGGGTATTAGACGCGCGCTATTCGCCGAAACGTTTTCGCGCAAAATGTCCTCGGATGTAAAAGGCGGACTCAGGGGCGGAATCCTCGCCCATAAATTCCGGTTGTCCTATCCCTCGGCGACATGACGGAAGGTACCCTATACATCCTCGCCGGCGGCGGACTTAATAAAATGCAAAGACGACGAGCACACGTTGCCAGGACGGACTGACATATCGACGCAATACCGACCCGCCGCGCCGCACCGCCCGCGACCCCCGTCGGTGTAACGTCGTCGTCCTTGGCAGAGGGAGGACATAGAAAAATCGCCCTTCCGCCGGAAAGGACGCCCCGGCATACCGTATAAGGCGCGACGACGCTAACTTCGTTATTCACGAGCACGCGAGCGTGCCGCGTTTTTAGACTTAGGACGATTCGGTATTCCAGCTCGTTTACATGCAAAGGTAAAAGCCGATATTTTTGCGTGTTTCCCGACAACCTTTTCTCCTCGAGATAATGTTTATTGGGACAAGAGAAGCAGAAGGGTAACGTGCTCGACATAATAATTTAGATATCTTTCACTTTTTACATTCCTACGCGCTTTACAAAAGTAATTTACTTTTTTATGCTGAAATTTGAAAATTTTGATAGAAATTTTTCTTAAAAGGAAGAAGAAAATTTTATTCAATTAAATTTATGTATCGTGTTGTGAATTTATCGCAATTAATAAAATTTGCCGCGATATCTCGACTCGTTCTACGGTATTCTATGAATAAAATGTAGTGACGTAAGTTTGCGTTATAAAATTGAAACGGAAAGGGCAGAACCACATTATCGCTTTGATATCTCGACGATGATTATTGATTTAATCGTCAAGGCTGCGGATAAAAATAATCATTAAGGACCTGGGACGTGCACCGACGCCGTGTCATTTGCATCCCCTCGGACGGATGAAAAAGTGCAGGGAGAGAGAGATGAAAAAGAATGTCGGGGATGTTTTAACGGAGTTAAGTCTACTTGTTTAATACCGGTCTATTACGGTTGAAACGGCACCGTCGACAACAGGCGATGTCATTATGCGATAATAAAATGCAGATTACGGAAACGCGAGCATTGTTCTGTAATAATAATAATATTGCTTATATCGTGAATTCCACTTATTAAAATAGGGTAAAACGATCTCTTCAAGGACTTCAAGGGCTCATGATTGCATTACGCCTCGTTTCGACGGATTTCTGATATATTTCGTCAATCGAAGCTGTTGGTGATTTTATGCGATATTCATGGCAAACAATGTCTAATATGTTATGCGTTTCGCGCAAGGTATAAACTAATCGCATTAGTTTCATGGCGTTTATGTATAACACGGTACACAAACCGGATGCTGAAATCATCAACGCGTCTAAATCTATTATATGCTAGCGTAAATTAATGACTTAACGTTTAACGCTGCATGAGAACGTATATCGACAAAAGCTGACTATGGCAGAATGGTTGTTGCAGCAACACCGAAAATTATATGAGAGTAAGTTTTGCGAATAATCTTTATATTTTTCCTTGCAATTTTATTATTTAAAAATTAATTAAAATTTCATTTTTTTGTACATATAAATAATTATAAAATTGTCATTTTATTTTATTTTTGGAAATATTGAAAATATCCAACGTATTACTTTCCAAAAAAATAAAATAAAACGACAACTTTATAATCATTATTTACATGTACAAACGATGAAAATTTAATTTTAATTAATTTTTCATAATAAAATTGCGAGGAAAAATACAATGAATTTCTAATTGACCAAAGATTCGATTCCAAAAGAATTCCAAAAACACCAAAATCGAGGTTAAAAATGTATAGAAGATTAAACTTTCAATGCGTGATCTTTTTCCATAAGAAAATAATTTCAGCAAATTTATCTCTCGCTATCGCGAACAGCGAATGGAAAAAGATAAACTCGTCCCGATGCACGCTTAAAAATATCTAGAGCGACGCGGACGAGAATGCGAGCGGTTTTCCATCGTGCGTCGTTTAGCAACATTCGTTGTCGACACGCGCGAAGGGGATGAGAAGGTGGGGACGAGAGGGTTTAACACGTTAAGCCATCTTGTTTAATATGGCTTTATTACGTAGGTGGTAACGAACCGCCGGGAGGCCATTATGCGGCGATAAAATGCGCAATGCCCGTTGCACGTACATGTCGTTTCGCGTGTATCCAAGCCGCGCTGTGATATGCCCATGCGCGTCGAACGGACCAGACGGGGCACGCGTTTGCGATAAACGCCTGCGGTCGTGTAAAGCGCTACGCCATGGTCGCCATGGCTACGCAAAATTTAATTCGCCCATGAAATCGAACATTACGCGCGCGCGTAGCCGTGCACGGGATTTTTGCAAAAAATTGCGTTACCTCCGCGAGCACGAGCACACACATTCGTAGCATTCGCATTCGCATTTGTTCGCTCTCGATTCCCGATGGTTTCTCGAACGAAACAATCAGCTCCTCGTTATCGTACAGTGAGAGCTGCAATGACAGTTCTCGTTACTGAGGGCTGCAGCGACAAGATACCGTACGTACACACAGGCGAATGTGGGCGAATTCGATGAATGTTATTTTGTTAAATCCTAATTCGCAATGTTTTCTTTATTTATCCGAATGTAGGATGCACAACAGTAACTGTTCTGTATGTAGACTGTGTGGCGTGAATTCAATGTAGATTGATAATTGCGATCACGCTGCATCGATTCCTCTCGCGCTCGAGAAACGAACGAATATTCTCTCGTCGCCGCGGCGATCCAACAGTCCGTGGAGTCGACGACAATTTTTCTCCTCGCCAGCCAGGCCACTTGTAATACATGCGCCGTCGGCACCTTCCACTCCGTCGCGGTTTATCCTTATCGTCCCCGGAATTTCCTTCCGACGCAAGTTCGCACGTCCTCCCCCTCGCGGAGGGGCCCAGGCACCGTCGTGTCACCATTTCTCTAGCTGGCTGCGGAGGACAGCAAGGCGGCAAGGCGAGCGGATGGTATCCGGGGGATGGTTGGTTGGTTGGTTTTCTCGAAACGCGAGGGGCGAGAGGGTGAGATGGATGAACGGTGTGAGGTACGTCAAGTACGTGTGCCGTATTTTCCGCAGAGTCGCGGCCTCGTAGAATGTCGGGTGTCGTTGGCGGAGGCGCCGGAAACAGCCAGTCGAGGGTGGGTGCAGGTGGCGGAGTAACGGGGGGATGGACGGATTTGGTTATGCGTCGCCACGTCCCGGCTGGATTTGTCGTCGTCACCTCCTGCTAGGGATGAGAGAGACTCAGTGGAGAAGAGGGGTTCCCGCTAGTACCCCCTCGGAACAACTTTGAAAGAGACCGAAACGCGGTGTAAATTTTTTTCCGTTCGTTCCCTTCCTCTCGCGGGATGTGGCGGAACGTCGTTCGGGGAAACGTCAGTTGCACCAGTCATTGTGATTGTGTAGTCGAGGACAGGTGTAGGCTTTCGACAACTTAATTATGTACATATATTTCTTTAAATTCTTGCCAGAAAAAGTTGCGATTAATATTTATATATGTTTGGAATAAGTTTATATTGTGTTACGATGCAATAACTTTGCAAATAGGTCGCATTCGATTTTGTTGATTTGATCCTGCCAGCTAGATAGAGCTTTTGCGTATAAATATCTAAAGATATTTTTGATGAATATATCTAAAAATATCTAAAGCTTTTACATTTCTTTAGAATATAATATTGGTCGCACGGTTGACGATTGAGAAATAATATTAATTATTGTACATACAGACATGTAGTTGGTAGATATATCATAATGATTTCAGATTATATAGGTATTTGGTTTAATTTAGTATATTTTTTGTTTTTCTTGAATACTGATTGCGCGCGCGATGCGCGGAAAATCTCTTCATAAAGACTGACTGAAAATCACGATGCAATCTGTTACATCTACTTTTTCAGACGCAGCGCGTTACATGGATGAGAAAACACTACATTTAAATTACAACCGTGCCTTTTGCGCAAACTCGCAAACAGACACGGCAATCTAAAAACAGCACTTTGTGGAGTCGAGGATTCCGCCTCTTTTTCGGATTTATGAGAACCGCGGGAGGGTAGGCGACGTGTTAAACGTTTCTCTTCGGGGTTTTATACACACATTTGTATTACTTTTATCTCGACGGCGGTGTTGTGAAATATACTCGCGCATCAGTTCCTAGATGCAGTCGGATATGCCCGACAAATTTCGTGCCTTGACAAAAATAATAGAAGATCGTATTTCAGTGCGAGCTCAAAGTACTTTACAACGGACGTATCTAGATCGCGACAAGAGACACGTCTGCACGGACACTCCGAAAGTTTAAATCAGGAAGACAAAGCCCTCGCTTGTAGCCTTTTTGCACGAGCCATAATTTTTCATTACTCCTTGAGAGATTTATTCAACAGAGATAATCTAATCGTTTCGCTTATTAATTAAGTACAAATGTGTTGTTACATAAATATTCTCTTGATCTTGTCATCACACTTCGAAATATGATAACGTCATAAATGTCAGAATTAACTCGTGTATATTTCTCAACTTATCTGCAAAAGATTACTCGATCAAGAATATTATAATCCAGTGCGCACGAATAATAAAATAAAAAAAAGAAGAGTGCACGGGTTGATTTTAAAGCATATGCAAAAGAAATCGTTATCGCGAGGTCGACGCGTCGCAATATGTTGGTGAAGGTGGCGCGGCGCGGCGCGGCGCGGCGCGGCGCCAGTCACCCTTTCCCCGACAAGCCACGATTTACCAGCTAGTACGGGGTTCACAGTCGTTCCTCTGATTCAACCCTTCCATCCCTACCTCAACCCGCCTCTCTTTCCGTGCTGCTGCGAAACTCCCTCAGCTTGTTAATCTCGCTAACATCGCGCCACAGGTGGTGACCCGTATTGTCTCTTCTCCGCCGTGGCCTCATCAACGTCAGCCGCCTTCTATATTACCGAATAGATTATTTACGGGTTTAATAACACACGGTATCTCCTTCCGCCTGACGAGCGCGAATGCCGAACGGCTCTGTCTCACACGAGTTTTTCGCCGACGGTCTTTGATTATTCTCTCACGAACGTGTCGAGAATCAGCAGCGGTGGACGGGCGACATCGTGCGGATTTTTCGGGGTTATATAGATTTTTAAATCAGATTCAATCGCCGCGCGCGAATCCTCGGGGGATTACCTCGGATTTGCGACACGGGGATTTGTATCGTGTATCGCCGCTCAACCTGTGTGGTTGCTATTGTGCCGACAGTTGGACACGAATCCCGTCGCGTCGCCGGCATTTCGTCGCAGTTAACGACGATTAGATACTACTCATTGTCCCTGATAGTCTGTTTAGGAGGATAATAACGTCCAATCCTGGTATCATCTCGTGGAAATCTATTGAATCGCTTTGCTCTAAGCTTATGCCTATCGCGGTACGTTTACTGTCCCGCGATCAAGGAAGCCCCTACGGTGCCTGCGGATCATAACATTGAACGAACGAGCTTTCTCAAGTAGGAGACTGATACTCTGTGGTTCCGCTTATCTCTGTATAAACGGCGACATTATCCAGCGTTATGTTCTGCGCAAACTACCGATTGACAATGGCAGTTTGCTGAAACTAGGCATATGTGATTTATAGCGAGTTTAGTAATGTCCGACAGTTTAGAAAGATAGATGCTAATCCATAATCTTCTGACATTAAATGCGAAAACATTTATTTACCATCTGTTATAAATTTGCAAATTAAAAGCTTGATAAGGAGTTTGCTGATTTATATTTTAGCTTTTATTAATTTCCTAAATTTATAAAATCTCATTTTGTTCATAAATATATTATAAAATTATTATCAAACTTTTATTCCTATAACTTTAAATGATAAAGTCGCTAGCGTTATACGCAGCTATTTTCCGATATGTTTAAGCTACGTAATGACACGTAACGATAACGACTCATTTTTAAAAAGTTAGAGAATAGATTTGCACTGTTGCTAAACCTTGTTAAAAATATCTGTTTATTTTTGCTTTATCGTGAATGTTAGCGTACGCCGATTAGAATTTTATGAATTGAAACTTATCGAAAACGTTTTGCGACCGGTCGAAGGATTAAACGCCCTAACAGATTTACTAACGTGGCTTTCCTTTCTTCTGTTTCAGGGGAAAAGCCATACAAGTGCAGCTGGGAGGGCTGCGAGTGGCGATTTGCGCGTTCGGACGAATTGACGCGCCATTACCGCAAGCACACCGGCGCGAAGCCGTTCAAGTGCCGGCATTGCGACCGATGCTTCTCCCGCAGCGACCATCTAGCTCTCCACATGAAGAGACACGTGTAATCAATCGTCTCCGCGAGCGGTCGCGGCCGCGCGTCACACTCCGCGGTTGGGACCGTCGAGACCTCTTCCTCGTAAAGATCGCGGAGATTTTTGACGTTTGCACGAGGAAATTCACGCGATCTAGCATTTTCCGAGGTCACCTAGTAGTATGCTGCAAGTAGAAGGCGATCGATTATCGAACGTCTAAGCTTGATGGAGAAACATCAAGAGGAAAATCTACGAAAGTAGCTATATTAGGTATTCGAGATTCGTCAGACTCCCGTCATTGACTGGGAAACCCATTTTCGAGGGTCACTTGAGGAGATCGATGATTAGCGAGACGCTGTTTGGAGACAATCGAAGATCGAGTTTATATCTGAGACGATCCACGAGGATGGTTCGGAAGGAGGCTTGACGAGCAATCAGATGACGTGTTATAAGAGTAACATTTCACCAGAGTCCAAAGAGTCACGTGTATAACGACGTGCATTTGCTCCAAGTGCCCTGCAAGATCAAAAGGGGGGAAAAAATAAGTGATCAACGATACTTGTCTTTAAGAGCCAAAGGGATCGCACGAAGCAAATTTTCGACCCCGCCAACTCGCGCGAATTTGTTGAGGGGACGGAGATGTCGACGGTCAGCAGTGATCCGGAAGAGAGATTGCAAACCAATGTAATATAGGAAGAAGGCCTCCGGGGGAAGTTGCCGAAGGAAGTCGCCGGGGAAGTCTCGCACGAGAGACGTCAATCACTGCCAATTCGTTACATTCTAAGATCAACGCTACCGTCGAAGATTTCAAGCTGCGACTTTAACAACCGGAGGTCTCTTCGAGAAGCTGACTGGAGAGAAAGCCTAAAGTTTTCGCCGTTCCTCAATGGCGCGCGCCACGGGCGGATGCTCATTCGCGATGAAAAAGGGAAAACAATTGTAATGTTAAATAAAAGATACGCTCCTACTATATACATACACACACACACACACACATAAAAAAAAACACACACATATACGTATGTGTACCACAGAACAAACCGTTATCTTTTCCAAATCGATCAGCGGTTGTCGCATTTACCGATGTCGAGATGCGTCGGGTATCGCGAGCGCCGTCGCGCGTGCACTAAAAAAAGAAACAGAGAAAAACGTAGGATTTCGAACGCGAGGACAATAATGCAAACTGTCGGTGCCAAACGTTATTTTCTTTCTCCTGCTTTTCCTTTCAGGAACTCCGCGAAGGCATTCGCGACGAAAAAAAAAAACACGCACGCGGCATTCGCGGTACCGCCGGCCGATCTCTCCCTCGAGCGTATCGAAATCGCACTCTCACGCAGCGGAGAGTCGAGGCGGACGCGTGGTAATTGAATACGTGATTTCGACCAGTTTCGACGGCAACGAAGATCCGCTGTGCCGGGTGCTAATCCTGAATTTACAGTGCGAATTACAACGCGGCACGCCGCCGATTCCGTCGCGTCGCCGCGATAACCGTACCAGCCCGCTCGCAAAGAAGCTTATGAATGCGGGATGCGACTGTTTTGCTTTGCTACTTACAGCTGATTTTTACTAAACGCCAACGCACTCCAGCTTTCAGGTAATCTATCTCGATATCGTCATTGTTGACGCGGCGCTTTTTTATTCTTACGGACAAAAGAGGAAACCACACGAATTTTGCATGCCTGCGGGGAATGTAAAGGGCTTTATCTCTCGTGATCTTTTTCCGACTGTAACGTTATTCGAAACATGCGCGAGTGAGGAAATCGTTCGACGAGACGATCATCACGAAAAACTCAACAGAATACAAATGATAAATATATATATATATATTTTTTAATATTCTCGTCATACTCATTGAAACAATGTAGATAAGCAAGTACATTACGGGCTGTATAATCCGCATAAGACTTTCGTACGCTTTTCACGCAGCCGAGTATTTCGCCGACGATTCCCTGCCTCGTGCATGATCTACAGCAGACAGTCGACTTTATTATCTTGTATTCGCGCGAGCGCGCTGATCTATCAACTGAGATTCATCAGCAGGAGATCGCTCGTCTCGCTCGTCATCGATCTGAAAGGTCCCGATATTTAATATATCGCGCGCAACAGAATAATCAAGTATCCCAGCGACAGAGGAGAAAAAAAAGTACGAAGTAATCGAGTTGTTGCAGCACGTACCTATCAAAAAAAAAAAAAAAAAAAAAAAAACGAGGGAAGGAGAAAACTTTAAGAAGACTAATCTTACCTGATCGTAAGAGAGGCGAAATAGCCAAGGAGAGATGAGAAATAAAGAATAACTAAATTTTAAATGTTCAGTGGCCAAATAAATTAATTGATACGCACGTAGAAACCTAAAAATATTCCGTACCTACTGAGTAAGCCCGACCGATCGAGGGTCGGCACGGTTCGTACGAGTGCATGTGCATGCTAGTGCGGCTGTGTTATGTTTGCGTGGGTCGTCGATGCGCGTGTGTATACGTATTTGCGTGTGAGGAGCGTGTGCGTATGTGTGTATTTTTTTCCACGGGTATTCCAAACCTTGAACGGTGGAGAATCCAAGGGAGGAGACGAGTCGAACACTGAGTTTGTATATCGTGCAATTTTTTCAATGTTTCATTATTTGTTACCATGTTCACGATTAATTATAAATAAATAAATATATATATATATATATATATATGTAGCATTTACAATTTTAAGA